>JAGVSQ010008065.1:0-14714 GCA_022683975.1 Rhyacophila evoluta
AAATTTTGTTAAAATATATTTTTAAAAATGGCTTTTATAAAGCACGTAGCACCTCAATAAATATCGCTGATGCTTTCCGGACAATTGTGATTCCTTGAACATATTTCAAATATTACTTAAAATAACCAATTTTAAATCAACTTTTATATTTTGCAATTAGTATATTATCATATTATTGTAATTTTCGTGACATCAAATTAAATCGGAAGGATTTATAAAAAAAATATATAGAACGATCTTCTCTATTATACTTAATCCTTTTTGCTTGCGAAATAATAAAAATACAGCCTTTGAAAGCTGCTGTCCTTTATATACAATGATAGAATGGAAAGCATAAAAATATCTTTTTTATTTAGAATACTTAAAATATTTTCATCCACGAAAACGTTAAGTATATTTAAATAACAAGTAGATAAAAGTAAAAATCGCTTTTCTTTCAATAAGCTTAAATATTATTTTAATGCTTGTCTTGAAAATGCTGAGAGCTTTAAAATATTTCAAATAAATATTTCGAAAGCTCAGCTGTTTAATAAACAAAATCTTAACGGCTCTTTGAATTTATGGGGTTGATCAGTAAACAAAGGCTATTTAAGTGGGATGCATGAGTTACAAATTTGCATGGGCCTCCGTAAGTAACTTTACCTGATAAAACAGCTGACTTGCTCTCATAACACGTTAAAGATTTATGATAAAGGCATGAATTATTCATGGTATTAATTGACCGCGTACCTTTGAAAATTACGAAACCAGCAAAATCTTCTGTACGTAATGCAAGAGACGTCTTTGGGAGGTGATAAATATTTTAAATTGGTATTTAAGCCTTCAAATTACAAAACCAATATGGTTTAGTAAGGTTATACAGTAGACGAGCTTTTATAATTTTCAAACTTTGAGAAACTATACCCCACCTTAATAAAAATCAAATTAAATAAAAATATACAAATATCCCGTTTCCAGTGGATATATTAAACAATTTTTTTAAATAAATTACGACTTTAAGGTTTTTATGAGAGCTAGCACAATCAAGTGGTCTAATGTAGATGATGAACGCTGTCATTAAATATTTATAATAGTCCAATTAATTGTGCTAAATATACATATTCATACAAACCTAAAAGTTTTAGTATTTTTGAAAAAAATTGTCACTGTTGCTGACAATGTATTATATAAAATAAAATATAAAATAGATGTGTGTTGTGTGTCACAAGAAATCTTTAAAACAGTGAACAGTGGCAACATTTAAAAAATCATGTTATTCTATCTGCTATTTCTAACATAATTGTGTCATTTTTAGCAATCATTTTTTTAGTATCAGTTTTGAAATACATTTTAATTAATACGATCAATAAAGTTAATTTGAATAAATAATTAGTTTAAATCTATTCTAGACAAAGCCTGGTATCAAAGCCAGTATATTTTATATTGAATATATACAAATAATCCAAAAAGACGAAGAATTAGTGCGTTGCTGTATCACGGTACGTTGAACAATGGTTCGAGTACCAAAGCAGTATAAAAATATATTTGTATAAATATATTATATATACTATTATTATACTATTATATTATTATTTGTATTTATATTTATACTTTGTGCAGAAATATTTCAAGTTTTAAAACTAAGATGACTAAGTGAGCTTATCTTGTAGAGAAGGTTTTCGAATTCACAAACCTTTATGAAACTATGATCCTTTACTAGAATAATAATCACCATGGTATCAATGTACAATTATAATTCTTTAAAGATAGAGAGTACCCACTTCTAAATCATTAAATCTTTATAGTTACATGTTTTGCGATTAAAATTTTCAAAAATAATAAAAATACACGACGCATTGCATAATAGATTATACATTTAACTGAAAAATAATCAATTAAATAGCTGTTTCACAATCTATGTCTTCATATTGTAGAGATCCAAATACTTTCTTAGTGGACATGGTTAAAAATATACACACATAAATTTTATGTTCCATTTTACAACACAATACGTGTTTCGTATACTTAGTAGACTTTATTCTACTAAGATGGATGTTTTATCATTCAAGTCAAGTGTTTTTCAAAAATATTACAAAAAAATTTATATGTTGACCTAACATGTCGTACTAGGAAGATTAGTCAAGTTAAGTTGTATTTTTTTTTTTAATTTAAAGACGTTTCTAAAGACGCAGGATTGGAAGACTCATCGGTTGATTAATGACGGACAATAATAATTAGTTATTAAATACTATGGATATCCATAAAATATTTTGTAATTGACGTGATTAAAAGAGATATGTGTATCTAGGAAACATTATCTATTTGTATATGACAAACTACCATCACTCGATATGAAAAAAAATGAAGTTCCATAAAAAGTCGGCATAGATTTTAGAAATATTTGCACTCCTGAAATTCAAAAATCAGGCTTTCGTTTGTAGGGGAAATCTTTTAGAAACTTTTTACGAAAATAGAACCATTATACAAATTGCTTCACCGCAAAAGCTTGCACATTTTCAGTAGATAGTTTGAGCTTGCACAGTATTAGGCACCCTCTTATACAAACTGGGTAACAAATTTACTCCGATAACTTAGTACAACCTCTTGAAGTGCCTGAAGGAAAATTTTCAAGACTAGATTGACTGTGACTATTTATAAATAATTGTTATATTCGTGTTTTTATGTTTATTTTTTACATTTTAAAAACAGTATGAAGTCATTTTTTATTGTGTGTGTAAATCTAATTATATTTTTCAATTGCACAATATCATCACTAGTTTTATACAAAATACGTTTCTAAATTGAAATACGTATATTAATACAAGCTTAAATAAATAAAGCTAGATAAAATGTTTAGTTTTTTTCTGTTTTAAATGTGAAAAGTTGGAATGAAAAGGTATTTTTGCACATGTGTCATTACTGAATGTATCTTTATAAGTAAAGCTTTCACAAATTCGTCTTTTATTCATTCCTGCAATTATTATTGAAATAACTTCTAAGCTTTATTTCTGTTGAAAAATACATTCGTCAATAGCAGTGGTCTCGTATTCACAAAACTCAGGGATGTCTATCGATGTTTAGTTGTTAATATATGGGAGCTTTTGAAATTATTTGAAAGAATTCTTAACAATATGGATATATAAATTTACGATAACATATCTAATGAATTTTATAGAAGCTGTGATAACACATTAAGATAATATACAATTTGATAAAAATTAATTATACATGTCATCGAACTTATTTTCACTAGTGAAATAAATACTATAATATTACACAATATTCAAACAAATGTCGATCTATCTGAATTTCAATGTATTCTATTATTTTTTAGACAAATTAATTAACATTTTAATGAAATATCAATTACTATTTTATTTAACACACTTTTATCTTCTTCTTTAAAACTATAACCAGATCGGTAATCTAATACAAGTAACTATCCATAGCATATACTTGATAAAGGGTTGTTAAAAACGTATCATAGATCACATAATCAAGTCTTATAACTACATATTAAAGATTACAAAACAATAATAACTGTCTGAAAAATAAACTAAAATAAAAAAGAAAGAAAAATAAATTATATTGAGTTAGTTTTTACATAAATTAAGTTAGGTTAGGTACGATTATTTGATTCATAAAAATATTCTAAATTATTTAAAACTGGTAAACTTCTATATATTTACCAGTTTTTAATAATTTAGAATTAAAAATTAATTTTCATCAAGCACCGTCAGTCAAAAATATCAATCATAAAAATATATTTTGCTGTTTTTGTGCGTTTTTTTATACGATCGGTGTTTTAAATAGAAAAATATTTTCCATTTTCTGATAACGGGAGGCTAATATGCAGGATATTCGTATGGGCGGTAACTATCACACGTCCATTAAAATAACTAGGATACCCAATTAGTCAAGCCTATGAAATACAATCTGTTCAAATTTTCACATCGCAAAATTTTACTGTTCGGAGTAGATATATTTTTTAAAAATTCAATTTAAACTGCATGTAAATTTTTCATTCGCATTCCAAAATGTTAAAAAAATCACGTTCAACTGGGTCATTTTTATATATCTATACTTACAGCCCTGACTAAGGCTGTTATTTAGGTATTCTGATAAATAACCAACTGCGGCGATATGAATGAATTCAATAAGTCGTGCGAAGCTTTTGAGAATTTGCTATTGATGTTTATACTTAGAAAGTATTGACACAAGTCACAAAACTCCGCAGCATTTGAATCAATTAAATACAAAAGCTACAAATAAAACTCCGTAGAAGCCGTTTCAATTTCTTAGAAGTTTTTGATGTTATATTTTTGTTTTTATTTTTTATTTTGTAAACAAGCACCTTTTATATGAATTTCAAAAATTAAATGTTAAGTATAATCAAGTTATTTATTCAAGAATATTCTATCCATATATTAAAACCAAATTTGCTGATAACCAACCAGAGTTTTTGAATGCTAAAGAAAACAAACCGCTCCGGATGATGAGTATTGAAAGGTGCTAAAGCTTTTAAAAAGCTAAAAAATTAGCGTTGAAATAACTGAAAATAAATCATTACAAACAATAATTATATCACTTTTAATTCCTGCTTATTGGATGTTCCAAATATAACATTCTCTTGATTGGATTATTTTAAGTAAAATATATTTTTGCATCACAAAAAAAACTTCAATATGGATCTGGACGTCATTTATTGCATAGGCAAAAGATAAACTACAAATGTGCTAAATCAGGGCTAGAAAAGTCTGAGAGGTAGTTTTCTCTTCTTTAATTGTGCTATGTACATTTTACAGCTCCAAGTCAATCGCCAACAATTTCTTTTTGCGTAAAGTCTGCTGCAGTCGAAAATAGAGAAACTTATTGACGTATAACAAATCAATGACTGAGATGAAACAAGTTAATATTAACCACCTATCATATATACAGAGTTATTTTTTTCGTTAATTTCCATTTGATAATTAAACGCATCGTCCTTTAAGTATTTGGTTAGCAAGTGCTAATGCACGCCAAACAAGGTATTGGAAAGCTGCTACTGGTACACTTCTGGGACTTTGAAGAGCGCCTCACGCTCGTTACACAATCATATATGCCCGTATAACAAGTGAACGATAAAGAAAAAAGCAAGTTTGTAATAAGATCATATGTTTTCGTAGTAATATGATATTAAATTATGCTTACTCTAAGCGTAATATCAATATGAAAATTTGTCTTAGTAGACTAGTTAGGTGAATTAAGCCCGTGACCATATAAATGGTAATGACCATACAAATTTTTTTTTCCGAAAATGGAAGGTAAATTTTTTGACAGTTGGTTTTTTACGAAAATTGATTATTTATTCTATCGGACATTGACTTTTTTATCGTTGAGTTTTTGAACATATATCCTACTACAGAATCTACTTTTAGAGTATAAGTTTATCGATTAATCACTGAGACCAATAAAAAAAATATTCCGTTTAATTACATGTATAAAAATGTAATTTTATCCAGTGAAATACAACTTACTTTAACAAGGAGGAGTATTTTACAAAAAAACCGTTACTTTTTCTCAAAAAAAACATGTGGTTTTACTAAGTATTTTTCAATCCTTTGCCGCAGTGAAAAAAGCTTTCAAATAGATTTCTCGGATGCACTTTCGTTAGACACAAATCAGCGAAATGTAATTGCATGGAGGAACAGATATTTGAACGATCTTTACTCGGCGTCGAATATTGCGAAATGTCAGCAAATGGAATTACCACAAGGATTTTTCAAAATTTCAAAATTAAATACGTGGGAAAGAAATATAATTTCAGGCTTTAAATAAATTTTCTTTAAACGTTTTTGATTGATATTAAAACTTTAACTTCCACTTTACCATATATTTACAACTTATACCGTAGCGTAAAGAACTTGAAGCGTTATTAAATGCGTCACCGATGCTTTAACCTCTTGTAGTAGTTGCAAAAAAACGAGAATGAACTGCGCAAAAATTGTACAAAGGCCACTCGTGCACTAACGTTTCATCTGAAACTGATGTAGTGACTTTTACAGGAGACGACGATAACAACGATATACGGATGTTTCAATTAAGTGAGGAAGAAGATGGTCAAAAAGATGACGACGATGATTTATTTGGGTCATAAATGAATCTGAAGAAATAGAACATGAACTGAACATGCGTAAGTGAATCAATTGCGAACAGATGTTTTTTTCGTCGAATTTAGGAAGATGAAGAATTCTTGTAACTTTGACATAAGCTGGTACTTATACAACTGCACCAAAATACATCATATCAGTACTCATTTTATGCATAGTTTTATTATTAATTATAACTTACACATTAACAACTTTTTCTTGTGATGCGTCCTTTTTGAACTATTTTGTAAAAACTTAAAAAAGCCCCATTTCAGGTTAATTGTATCTACCTAGCTGACTAAACTCACCCCGGCGCAGCAGGAAAACTTAGTATTTCAAGTTCAAAACTTTCAAAACTTCAAGTTGGACCATATCTGAAGCGATTAAGAAAATAAAACTGTTACCCTTAATTAACATCTGTTTCAACTATACAGCAACTGGCCAATAATGCTATCAGCCAATTATTTTTATCGAAAGCTACAGGTCTTATAATGATCATAATATGTGACTTCCACTATATACGGATCTCCAAATTGTTACAACTTAGTTTGTCCCTGTTGAGTATTTTTGATAAAATGATTTCTTAAAAGCTTCATTGGCAACCCAGTCTTGCAATACTGGATTTTTTAAATTCCTCCGCCGGGCTCAAATTCCAACTGCCAGCTCCAAAACGCATACACTAATCTCTCAGAAACCGGGATAAATGTTTTTTGTTTTGAAACATATTTCATAAAAGTTAATCAAGTTTAAAAATACTCTCTTGATAAGTTGATGCTCGTTGAATTGCCTATTTATTCCTGGCTGATACAGTTACGAGAACAAAATATATTCACGCACAAATTTTATCTGTGCTATAAATAAATATTATCTTATAAAACATTGTAGAACTTAATGTAGTATTCTGACGTGGTAAGCCTCTCAGTCAAATGAAGAGCTATCATAAACTTGCCAAACATTTTGTTGTTTCAAATGTACTTATATTCTCAAAATTACGGTTGTAGGCTTTTAACCTATTTAGATTTAATATACGTGTGGTTTTGATATGAACTTAAAGTAGCGTATGAAGGGGAAACAGTTACATTGTGTTGGAGTGTTGTAAATACGCTATTTCAATATAACAAACAACTCGAGACATTATCTTTTGTCATTTAATTAAACTACAGTTAGCGAATGTTAATTATTCTTTTGTTAGGTAGGCACAGTAACATAAGCGCGCAGGACAAAACGGCCTAACGAAATAAACGCGATTTTTTTCAGACTATCTTTGAACACATCTTGTCACAGAATTTTTTCCTATACTTTTTAATAAAAAAAGTAAATATACGATAACTTTTTAAGTAGAATAACCATTTGAAACAAACAATTAATTCGGACAAGTGTAATATTAATAAGACTAAAAAAACGTGCATACAGTGTAATCTTAAATATTTTGGGTGCGGTTTATTTGATTTGCAAAATATCGGTACCAAATGTTGAAATTAAGGATGTTAATTCATGTTCGAAACAGTAAATTGTCTAGAGATATCAAATATTACTTCACGCGAGTAATCATAAGTATAAGAAGAATATTATACAATAATGCATGCATGCAGAAGCTAAAACAAATGAGAACATAATTTTAATGGCGTGGGAGCTAAATAGAATGAAAAACCTTAAATCTTGGAAGTAAATAAAAAAAATAAGGTTGCGCGAAAGTCCGTGGAGCAATTTGGGTTGGCCCACCGTGACAAACAATAATTCTTCGCTAATGATAAATTATCCATGTTCATATATTTACAGTTCGGATTAACCATGTGTTTTTATAATAATTATCCAGGTATGCTGTTTTTAAAGAAGTCGGTAGCCAAGAAGTTGGAGTACGCGCCTTGCATCTGCGGAATACAGAACTGGATGACCATTGGGCTGAGCAATTTATTGTTTGGCGACCAATTCTCGGAAAAATAATCTGTCAAGCCATCTCTACAAATTCCATTTTCAGCTTGGACATCTCCTCTGTGTAGATTAATATGCTACATTTTTAGAGAGGACATATTAAAAAAAAAATATGATTCAAATACAATACTCTCTCTACATAACTCGAAGGAAATGTGATTAAAAAATAAGTATAGGTATATTATTACCACAGAAAATACTTTAAAGAAAACTTTTAGACTAATAATTATATATTATACAAGTGATATTATGATTTAATAATCATAAAAACGAAAAATATTCTACGTAATAAATAGTTTTGTAAATAGCTACTTCTGCTACGATGCTTTTGTTGGTGTCGCAAACACAGCAAGCAATAGTTATATTCAGCGAACCCACTTTGGATTCCGGTATATTTCACCTAAGTGAGAATGAGTTCTAATGATTTTTTTCTCGTTAGATATAATCTAATAGCTAATTTAATATATCTTTATAATATGTCAGTCTGATCTGAAATAAATCTCATTCAATAGACTTCTTTGAATTACAAATTGTTAATTCATTTTTTTTCGATAATTATTGTAAAAAACGTAAGCGTTTTATTTTTTTTTCTCAATATAAAGCTTTATTTATGTATACATGTTATAGAAAACCATTTTAATCATGATTCTAAAGAAATATGACAGTAATTACGTAGATGACTTTTCCATAATTAATAAAATATTAATGACAGCAATCATCTTTTGTTAAACAAATCCCCTTCTTTCGTACATCTCCTACATTTCGCTTTAAATAATTTCCTTTGTAATTATTATCAGCAAAAAATATCTCGAGCGGCGCTTTTCAAAACTTGTAATGCTACTTCTTAGCGGAAGAAATATTTCACGCAATATTTTTTTTTTCATTTCTGTTTGTCATTGTACACAATGAATTATTGTTTGCGTCAAAATAATAATTTTATCATGCCAACTTTGTGGCAGCTATAAACTAGTATAATATATTCAAAGAATATTAACCAATAATTTGATTTAGTTTGTAGTAAAATGATTAATTCAATTTATTTATTTGACACTTTGAAATCATTATAAATTGAAGGATTAAGACAATTATAAAAAATGAGAAAAAAATGTTTAATATATTACCATACCGGCTCCAAAAGAGTAACAGAAATGGATCTACACAATGTTAAAATGTCTACTCTGAGAATGAAGACGTGTCTCGACAGACTATTTTTCATGAAAACTAGTTTTCAGTCAATTTTTCAATTTAATTAGCGTCCTGTTCTGAATTTCTTGGATTTTCAATTGGGTATTGTCCCGCACTCCCCGGATATGCAGCGCATACGCTACTTTTTCGTCTATAAAGGATTATATAATAGAAAAAAGAGGAAAAAATGAATCTATAATCATAAATACCATGGAAATTTTAATAAATGAATGATAAAAATGAAGGTAGATAAAAATATTTGCGAGTAAAAGTTATTAGATAATTTAAGGGGAAAAAATAAATATTATGGAACTACAGAATCAAACAAATCTTATTACAGAAATTTATAAATTGATATTCATCCGCAAATACGGGGTTGAAGCATTTTTTTATTTTTAATCATATTCTACGTACTGTTATTATTACTGGCAGGCTAATTTTGTCCATTTAGAATAACAAATACGGCCATTTTAGAGAGACAGATATTACAGGTGCTTAGACATATCTTAGATACAATAGCATAATTTTAATTTGTACTGCGCAATGCGTTGATTACAATACATGAACTTGGTAAAATGAAAGTTGCCATTACGGATAGCTTTAAGTGAAAGATAGGCATACATCAAGTAGTTATGTACGTTTTAATTGTGAGTTAAAATTTGTTAAATTATAATTTTAAATCATTAAATTTTCTTGCGATATTTCATCCAACCAAACAAACCTTTAAACCATTTTAGCTACGGTAGTTAACAAAAAACCTGATTAACCCTCTCATTAGGCGCATCAAAAAATAGGAACGTAAAAACAACCCTTAATCGCAAAATGAGCCATGCGAGCAGACAAGGCAAATGCTTAGTAAATAATTATATAATTCTACCGAGAACTTCATAATATACACATATACCTAAAAGTGTTTTAATTATTTTATTATATGGTCACTTTGTCATATTATTTTTGCACAAAACCTTCCGTTAAAAGAAGTTACAGATCAACGAAATCCATCAATTGATCCTGTATTTACATATCTTTAATAAATAAAAGTCACGTATTATATCGATTAGATAAATTAATTTAAATTATTTATTTTTGTAACCGATATATCAAATTAACTACTAAAAAAGTTTTTTAAAAAGGTTATAAAGACTTAAGTTTCTACTGCCTCCTTGAATGAAAGTTTTGTTACAATCTCCACATATGAAAAATGTGAACTTAATAAACCTTTTATAAGGTTTCAGCTGGGTTAAATAAAAAATTAAAACAAAACTAGGTAATAATGTTATTTAGTATAATAATTATTAATTTAATAGCTTTTCCGTTTGATGAAGGTAAAATTCATGTTGCATATCTTCTAATCAACTTTTATGATTAATCAATTCTCGACTTAACACTTATTTATTTTCACACGTAGTCCTACGCTTCGTCCGATATTATAAGATAATAATTGCTTTGGCACTTGTTTAATCTATTATTTCATTAATTTTACTGTAGCACATTTTATCGTGACATTTATAAAAGGTGAATATTTTATTTAACTTATATTAAGCGTAAATATCTATATTAGGTAGGACATTAATATATAATTGAGTTATGTGATATTTTTCTACTAGTAAACAATATATCTAAGAGTATACTATCAACGCTTTATTTATCTACATTATATATTAATAATTAAAAGTTTCGTCAATCAAAGGCAGGTATCAAGCTTTTTTTCAGTAGATGTTAAATGCGTGCATTCAGCCTGAAAATTACCATAAATATAATTCAAATTATGATTCATATAAAAGTTGTAATCAACGCAAATAGTTGTAAGCTTATTTGTTAAATACGGTTCCATGACAACTGCACACATGACAAGTGCTCACATGACATCTGCGCACACATTGAAGTGCTCACACTAACACAGAAATTATTATGGAGACATTTTATACTTAATTGACGTAATTATAGTATAGGTAGATTTTTATTACAATGATACCTGCCTATATTATAATTACGTAAATTAAATATAAATGTCTTAATATTAATTTCTGTGTTAGTGTGAGCATTGCAATGTGTGTGCAAATGTCATGTGAGCACTTATCATGTGTGCAATTGTCTGGTTACCGTTAAATAGGAATCATGATTTTTCAAATATTTATTTTACTATTGCAAAAAACACAAATATTTTATAAAAAAAATGTGTTGTTATTGTAAAAATATCAAAATTGAGAAGCAAAGTTAATTTAAAACTTTTTTAATTAAAAACAAACGTACAAAGCATTCATGATATTTAGTAAAAGCTATTAAGTACGTTTAGTGATTTGTTTTCAACAACAGTCTCCACAACAATGGAGAAGTGAAAACCTATGTTTTGAAACTTTCGAAGAAATATCATAATTTCATTAGTTGTAGTTATCAAACAGGCTGTATAAAACCACAAGCAAGTGGTTTTAAAGTCCACATAGGATACTTGAATTTCCCTCTTCAGCGATGATGAAGAACATGTTCTTATCACATTTTCTCTCTTCTCATAAAGACAATCACTTCATTCCTCTGTAGCTTCTTATAACTCTACATATAATAATAAGAAGAACTTTATTTCTCATGTTCTTTTACTATTTTATATCACACGCAAGGACACGACCAATTTAATGAACATCACGTTCACTTTGGCAATTTCAGTGATATTCATTTCTACCCTTACATTCAACCCTTTTTTACCTTTTCATTTATCGCATTTCAAAATATATGCGTGAGCTATATGATAACCGTTTTCTGTTCCTTTTGACCCACGATCAATCGAATTGTGAATCTTCAGTAAATGAAAATAAACCCGTAAAAACTAGAAGTACAGACGCCTGAAGACAGTTATGTTTAGTTCCCTAAATACCAAACTTTTATTATTTTTAAATTAAGTATTTGTTTTACGTATTACATATTGTTATACGACTTAATTATGAACTTTAAAAAGTGAGTCTCAAGACGCCTAATATTCAGGAAATATATTTTATATCACACGCAAGGACACGACCAATTTAATGAACATCACGTTCACTTTGGCAATTTCAGTGATATTCATTTCTACCCTTACATTCAACCCTTTTTTACCTTTTCATTTATCGCATTTCAAAATATATGCGTGAGCTATATGATAACCGTTTTCTGTTCCTTTTGACCCACGATCAATCGAATTGTGAATCTTCAGTAAATGAAAATAAACCCGTAAAAACTAGAAGTACAGACGCCTGAAGACAGTTATGTTTAGTTCCCTAAATACCAAACTTTTATTATTTTTAAATTAAGTATTTGTTTTACGTATTACATATTGTTATACGACTTAATTATGAACTTTAAAAAGTGAGTCTCAAGACGCCTAATATTCAGGAAATATATTTTAAGTTAAACCAATGAACATACGACAGTCAAATTTGTAAACAGTGTTTTTTTATAAAATATTGAAGAATATAGCATATAATTATAAGAACTATTAAATAATAGATATAGGATGAAAAATATGTGTTGACCGGCCATAGTCTTCCCAGTAGCTGGTAACCTCGGCACCCAGAGAATGGGGGCTCCATTTCTACATCTGCTAAATTTTTAAAATTCAAAAAAATAAGAACCGGATTCTCATTGGGTTGGGCAATTTACCCACAGTCAATTTTCGTGAAAAGTGATCTGTCGCGTTTTGAAGTTTTATATAATTCATATTCGAAATGGACATCTTTACAGTGTACATCCATACGCTCCACAGTGGACAAAGTATTTTTTTGAAAAATAACTGTTAAATACCGGTAAACATCCATATAACTAGACCACAACCTGTAATAACATATAACTTTGCTTATGCTGCTAACAGTAAATTAAACTTCAAAATGTCCACAAATTATATGTATACGTATAATATTTTAAAATGTATTTAACTATAGTATCGATTATGCGATCTTTTATAATACTGACTACCACGAGTCGTAATTAGTCCAGATAATCAAAGTTCCACTGCTATAGTGTTGAAAATATATTCGTTTCTAGAGCACTTAAATATAAATCCAAAGCTTTCTACATCAAGGCAAATAAAATGTCGTTATATGCGAGACATCATTAGTAGCTTTAATTAGTCGACTTCCGCGTGCCTTATTTTATGATTTCGTTAATTCAAAAACTAAAATGAAGTGATTTTCTTTTACGTTGAGCAAGCATTTTGAGTATAAAATATTTATTGTAAACATATTTTTTTATTTTGAACTCCTTATTTATCGTCCCATAGTAAAATTGATTTATTGCTGTGAAAAATAAACACATATTTTAAATCCATTGTTTTGAGTATAGTAAATCGACAGATGCTTTGAGTTATCCTCATATGATTTGAGATTAATGCGTGTTTGTGTATCGCTCGCAGCTTTAAGCTGTGCTTTTAACTGTAGATGTATAAAATCAACATTTTTTTTGAATACTTGACAATAAAAAGCTAGCGGTCGAGACGTATATAAAATATATGGAAGGATACCATCTACCAGTAGATAGACCAATGCCTAAAGATTAATCTAATATGTTGGTTAGTGAATTTTACCAAACTACATATTATAATAATTACTATGTTGGTCTTATGCAGAATGTTTGAATTGATTCTTATACTATTAAACTTGCTTCTAATTTCATGGATCACTGTAAATTCAAACAACAAACATGTTAACAAATAATCAAATGCATTTATTTAATTTTACTAAGTTTTAATCCTAGTATTCGTACTTATGCGGTCATGTTATATCTGATAATATTATAACACAAACTTGAGAAATAAAGAAAGAGAAAAAAGGTGAATGCGAAACAAAAAACTGTATAAACTTTTATATATATATAATTTAATATAATATTTTTTATATAAAAAATATGACGTCGATTATTTTTTTTCAAAAATCTTTTACATAGTTGTGAACTTTTTAATGGGAAATCTTAATACATTTTTTACGACATCGGTATAAAATAAAAATAGCCAGGCAACTATACATAACAGTAGCTTAAAAGCTATGGTAATCCGGATCAATTGAGTTTGGTCAAAGTCTTCGCGTAATATAAAAAGCTTTTTATAGTCTTTTAAGATTAGCTTTTGCAGCTAATGGATAAGCTTTAGGTTGAATTTGACTAGAAAGGACCGAACGGAATCTGTATTCCACTTAAGTGTAGGACAGCGATCGATAACCTGCGGTTCGCTAAATGTATAAAGCTCAATCAACTCGGTCAACCTTTGAATTTTTAACTTTTACCAAGAAACAAAAATACAAATAAAATCTTTTAAAAAACCCTTTTTCAGCATCAAAATAATATACGATATATTATAATAACTGATATTGCGTACATTCGGGTAACATCATAGTAGCTCTTAAATATCAGATTTATTTTTATTCATCTGACTCAAGATAGCCATTATTTTTTTAAATCTATACTATAATATACTTACATAAGTTAACCAGAAGTGATTAATCTAAAATCTAGATATATATTGACTGTGGA
>JAGVSQ010008067.1:0-11227 GCA_022683975.1 Rhyacophila evoluta
ACACTGTGTGGATCTATATGCTCCACTTTGAGAGCGAACATGGTATAAAAAAAAAACATATTAATTAGCACAGCTAGGAATGCGGGTTTGATTCCTGCGTCTGTAAGATTTAAAAAAACAATAAATGCAGGACTGCATGCCTATTGAGTTGAGCAATTCTCTGATAAATAATTTAATTAATGACAAGACGTCTTTCCATTACGGAGATCCACATACTCCACTTTGGTAGCGAACATGATATATAAAAATACTCCTAGATTTCTGAAAGATAAACGTGCGTTCTTTGGTATCATGGGTTGTGGGTTCAAATCAAGACAGTTAAGATGGATTAAAAATTTAAGATGCATGACTGGAAACTTAATGCTTTGAGCATTTCGTTAACAACCAATTCTCGTCAAAAATATGCCAAGACCAAACACAGCGACTGATGCCTCGCTGTGATTGGTTACCTGTTGTCGTTGTCGTCGAGTCGCTCTCCGTGTAAAAGGCATTACTCTAATTGAATCATCTTGTTTTAGAGTTATCCTAGCTGTATACATTATGTAAATTCTAATATATTGTCATTCTTGAATAAAATCATCTCAGCTTATATGGCAATAATTGATGAAGGTTGTTTATTTCAATGATAGAATGCATGTGGTTATGATTTATGATTCACCTGAACCAATTATCAAAGCTGCAATTGAACGATCTTTAAGGTGGTTACACACCGTTCAAGCATGTTTGTAAAATCAATGGTGTGTGACATTTTTTTTCTGTACGCGGGACATATACTAATTTAAGCTGATACCTACGGATAGCTATGATATAAACTCATAAAATATAATGGAATCATGTGGAATCTCTCCAGCTGTTGAAAGACCATATGCGACACAAAAATAACACATAAACCATTCATTGGTATGGGATTCCTCAATTAAAATTACTTTACATTACCATCCTTGATTTGAGCGACAAAAAACTCTGTGGGTTTTAAACATGAGTAGTAGATACGATTTTATTGAAAAAAATGTTGGTAGTAAAAATATTAAACGATATAAGGATGATAGTAAACTTTTTCAATGGATAATAAGTAAAGTATGAACCAGTGGCGGATTAAGCACTTGAGAGGCCCCAAGCACGATTCAATTATGAGGCCCCTATGCCCCAGGCGCAATTCTTTTTTTTAGATGCCACTCTAGTTTACTTTCGTCCAAATTTTTTTGATTTCTCATATTTTTTAAAGTCTCGCACCATCTTAACCGAGCTAATTGAGTTAATCCTTAGTACATTTCATTTTGATACATATCGGTTGGTATATATGATAATATCCTAACTTACGAAAATGTATTCAAAAGTGTCTCATAGTTATTAAAACGATCTTTATTTTAGTAAGAAACACCATTTCCGGCTATATACAGTCGGACACAAAATTACTCCGCACTCGTATGAGCACAAACACCGTTGGACGTAATACTACGTCCGTTCTCCTTTATAGGTTAATAATTTCTACTTTAGTCCGGACTTTTTTAAGGCCTGCTCCTCGACAATTTAGAGCACCCTTCAATTCTGAGGCCCCAGGTAAATCCGACAATGGTCTGCAATAAATTCAAAGTCTTTTTTTAACTTTGACATGGAAGTCAGTCAATATAGGATCTATTTTATGAAATTCACTCACTGATTGGTTTATTTCAACATAACTTTTCTCTCGATCAGAACAATTAATGGCATTATGGTTGTTAACTTTTCTTTTTCTGCTAGAAATTGGTATATTTATTGTTGGTTTTACAGATCTTCGGCGTTGGACGACTTCAGGGGCTTTCTTTGCCTGCTGCTCAACATTGAATGGCGTATTACTTACTTCTTGACATCTGCTTGTGCATGGATGATTGAGTGTGTGTAGCCACCTTTACACGATTTCGTTGAATTCCTAGATGCACAAATCTGAGGTTTTTCTTAATGTTCGGATTAATTGTGAACAAAAGAGAGCAGATCTGATGATTGTTGTAATGGCGCGCGCTATGTTGTTGCTCGTTAAAATAAAATTGTTGACCCGACTTACACATGACGGTGAAAGGAAAATATTTTGCAACAAAAACCAGGTGTTATAATTTATCGACTTAGACAATTCCGTACAGAAATTATTGCGAAACTGGTTCAAGGTGCATAATACGTATGAAGTATTAAACAATGCAATTTGCACTCAAAACGTCAGATTTTTTACCAGATCATTTTTTAGATCCGAACGCTAGAGGTATATTACTTAAACAACCATGGCCTATTCTTCTCCATAACACTCTACTAAATATTAAAAAAAAGAAAAAAAATATATCCATGATGATATCTTTATTAACCATCGCCTGAAACTGTCAAAATTCGATAAATAGCCATTGCAAAATTTTCGCATAAGAAAAAATGCTTCTCAAAAAGTCAGATTTAAAAATAAAAGAAAATACCATATTTCAGAGGTATATTTCAAAGGTATATTACAAAGTAAACTTATTCCACTATGCCGAAATTTAAAAGAGAAATTTTTGAAAAACTACTTTTGTATTTTTTTTTTTTAATAATGTTCGCTCCCAAAGCTCTACACAGTGTGAAGATTACACTCCGAAAGTGAGGTATAAGGATATCCGTAATGAAAAGATGTATTTTTTTCACTTTGCTCAAACCAATAGGCATCCAGTCCTGCATTTTTGTATGTCTTTAAAATTCGACATATGTGGGAATCTAGCCCGGAGGCGATCTCGTTAAAAATTGCCATTTAGGAATGAAAAAAAGCTAAAATTCTGGATTTCTCAGGTGGTTATCAGGGACGTAAATACCAATATTAGACAGAGCGGCAGAGTTATCGATACCATGCATAAGTCGAAAAAAATTCGTCGCCAAATACATAATCCTCCTCAGTTTCAAGCCACCCTAAGAAAGCATACCTAAAATGACAGTAATCGAATAAAGCCACGAATAGTTCATACACCCGCAAGTACAGACCACGAATAAAACCTCGAGCACGATAGATGTCGCGGCGACAGAACGACGAAAACAGAGATGCAAAATAGCTACAACTGTGTGAGTGAGCAAGTTGTTGTGACTGAGACGTTGCCGAAATTACTCACCTATTTATAGCTATTTTGCATCTCTGTCACGGTCGCTTTGACGCGGTTGCTCAGCTAACCCCCTCGCGGCATAAACCTGAAAAAAATCCTCCTCAGTTTTAAGCTACGATAAGAAAGCATGCCCAGTATGAAAGCAGTTGGATACAGCCACGATATCAAAAAAGCTGCATTGAAACAAGTGAGGGTAACGTCATTTTTACTTACTACGGTTAATATGTAATAGATTAAACATTTTCTTTCAGGGAAAGGTTCATTTTTTTCAGAAATCTTCTGAAAAAAATCATCTTGAAATGTTTGAATTATAATCGTAATATGATGTTGTGGACACTAATATGTATTTATATAAATTCGAGTCATTGCTATGCTACTTATAAAAATTACGTTCGACATAAGAGCGGTTGTCGCTTACGATGATTTGCATCGTGGGGGTCGATATTATATTTCCACAGTGCTACAAAAAATGTTTACCGACGACCTCTTGAAGGTTTAATATCCGATTGCTAATAGCTGCTACGCGAAAATACGTTCAATACACCTGTGACCTAAGACGATAATCGTTTACAGATCTCGTAATCATTTACTTCGCGATTTTGATAGAGGCGAGTGGCGCCGCGCACCTTTGGAAGGCGCTCTTGTATTTCCATTTTAAAATGTATAATTATTTTATATACATTATTCGCAGGAATGAAAATCGAAAAACATCGCGATATTGGCTGAAGGTTGACTGGGTCAAGATCATTTCTGATTGAATCAAATTTCGACACGGGAAAAATTTTCGACAGAAAAGCTCACGACACAATGATTTTTTTAATTGTCGACAAGGTATTAAAATCGTGGTGAACAAATTGACATTTATTTCGTTGTATCTTTCTTCCTTATATTTTTAACATAACAAAATATCCTTGAAAAAACGTCTCGTTCTTCATTTTTCTTTTCACTACTTTCACAGTAATGAGCTCCTTTCAATGCTGCATTTTAGAAGTTATTTTATAATTTCTTTGTCATCTCTTTACGTAAACATAATTATCTTCCTGTATTTGAATCGTTTTTTTTATGGGTTTGTGTTTTTAATTTTGTAATTTTTCTTCTTTTGGTGATATTTTATGTGATGGGGACATCTTGAGTTTACAAAAATATCAAATTTGCTTTATCAAGGTAAATCAAGAACTTAAGCTGCAAATATTTCTGTCATTAATTTGCTTACTTTATTTACAATAAACTCTAAAGATTTCAAAATGTGATCTTGCCGTCTACTGAATTGATTGTTTCGATCGTAACACCAAGAATATTCATTATAATTTAATACAAATTATTCAACCATTATTAAATGCTGCTATAGTAATCAAATTTAGTAATAATTCAACGTTAAATTTGATCATGGAAATAAATAATGGGACCATCCACAAAATATACCAGATATTTTTTACTATATTTCTGCCATATTCGCTCCATATGCGGAGCATATGACCACCACGTGACCCCTCCAGGATTCTCTGTTACCCGCCAGCCACCTTGCATCCTCCCAGATCATACCAGTAGCCATTAGTTTCGTTGAGTACATCCTATGGATAATACCCAACAGTCTTCCAGGTCACCGGAACCCCACCGGTCAGAAGAAGAGACAAGCAGGAACCAGGCTCTCCGGAGGCATCCGTAATACATATCCCAGCAAGTTCCAGCACCGCTGCATGACTTTTAGTGTGACAGGGTGTTGTCCCGTCCGCTCCTTTATCCCTGAGTTCCTTACGAAGTCAGTTCACTTCACCCCCAGTATCTGACGCAAGAACCGTATTTTGAGGTTGAAGAATAGATATTTACAAATATTTTATTAGATAATACTGAACAACTTTAGTCTTCCCGGTAGCGTAGTTGGTAGCGTACGCGGCTAGCAATCCGGAGTATGCGGATTCGATTCACTATCTGTCGGATTTTAAAAATCCTGTCTGACAAACAATTCTCGTGAAAAATAATCTGTCAAGACATTGCAAAGATCCATATACTCCTATTTTGGGGTGGATATCTTCACACTGTGCAGATCTAGACGCTCGATGTTGTGAGCGAACATGGTATATGAAAAAAAACTTTTCTGTCCTTTGGAATGTGTGACCTAACAAGTAAAATGAATTTTTACATAAATTATTTCTACGGAAAAATTATTAAAGCTTTTTATATGGATATTTAGTTTCACGTTCCGTTTCACCGATGGTTGGCGTTATGCGTATAGCCGGGGACACATTCTATGCATAAGGCAAGGTCGACTGGTTGACAGGTCTTCTCTCGCGCGACTATTCTCGATATTAAACCACTTCTTGTATTGAAAGATATCATGTACTTCGTACATTACTATATACTTATACCTTTACGCCTCCCGGTTATTGTCTGCACGCGCACCACTGGCTCCTGTGTCCCGGCCGAGATATTGATACCCTATTATTAAAATAATTCATTGTAGTATTTTTTCAATCTTAATTCAATTTATTTATCATATGTAGTGATCTCGTAAAGTGTATTAAACTGAATAAAATGTCATCATTATCACTTACTTGATTAGAACCCCCAGTTTTTTTTTTATACATTATAACGGCATTTGTTAAGCTAGTGATATGAACCTAATCAAACTGTAAATAAAATGAAGAAGTCTCGCATATTTTTTTGATGGAGTGTAGAGTGTACGTAACGTCCAGACAGTTCACGATAAAAATCTGGCACTCTAATGTACGTCTAGTAGGTCTTGGGTCCCCTGGGACACTATGGCACTCTGAAGAGCATCTCACGTTCATTACGTCATGGTATATGCCCGAATAGTAGATGTGGAGAGGTGGCGGTGCGGGAAAGTTAGTACACGTCTTTCTCTCCTAATATTTACCACAAAAGGCTTAGTATTCGATATTAAACTATAATATATCGAATGTGAAAGGAAAAAAGGAGGTAACCCACACAGATTTTTTTTTCAGAACACACGAAAAACGTTTATTTAATGATTTTGGGCCAAAGACAAAATGTTAAATAGACACAATCTTAAGCCGCACAAAAATAATAATAATAAATAATTAAGTATAAATTGAATTAGTTATTTACGAAAACCCGATAAACGTGTGGTGGACGTACCTTTTTCTGGTCATAAATTTGACATCTTTTTTACCAAACTTAAAACCTAATTTAGATTTTAATTCGGCATTTGTAGTTTTTGTGTTAAGTTTTATACATGGTGATTATTGAAAAAAACTATTTTGAATAAACTGAGGGTTACGTCTTTTTTCCGCAGTTGATATGTGTTACAATAAGCTAAGTTCATGCCAAAAACATGTAAAAACGGATGTACACTATAAAGAAAGATTTTCTCTTGAAACATCATTAAATTCTTAAACCTTGGATTCAAATGTTCTTTTCTGTGTAGACGCACCTTCGTAATTCCGGTGTTGACGATCTCTTTCAAGTAAAACATATAAACAGGATACGCAGGAATATTGATATGTGCGTCACACTCACACAATGCCTTCGATGCAGCTCAATGTTCTGGTTTTTGCACTGACGTTGTCTGTATTATATTATTATGTTTAGCAAAAAGAAATGGATCGATCAAATATTTTGATATTTTTGTTTATCAAAAGCGATGGGTTGTTTTGAAAATAATTATGCTGAAATCGATCATTGATATAGATCATTACATATAATATCTACCCGATTGCGTAGAGGTTAGCGTTAGTTCTTCACATCCGAGGAGTGCGCGTTCGATTCCTGCATTGGCTGGTTTGACCAATTGTCTAACCACCAATTCTCTTGAAAAATAAACTGTCAGTCTTCACAATGCAGAGAACCATATAGTCTACCTTTGGAGTGAGCATCTTGTTTAAATTCATTAATTCTACCTTCGGAACGTACATGGTGAATAATAAAAAAATATATAATTGTTAATTCGTTGGAAAATGTCTTTCTTGATTTCCTATCAATACCTTCAGTATTGTAATTTGTTACCGTAAATAATTATACTATATTGTCAATTTGAAATCATGCATCTATTAAATAAAGCTTTGACACATACATATATCTATTGAAGCTGTTAATTTGTTAAAAATAAATGCATTTTTAAGATTATCGCGGAAATTGACGACGGACATAAAAATCGAACTTTGTTCCACGTGTCACCGCTAGACGATGCGCGTGCCACAAGGTGACACGTGTGTAATTAATTATTGCTTCGCCAATGCTGACCAAGAGCATCACTGAATACCTAGATTAAAGACAATATGAGCAAAGTCCTCCTCGCCATAACTTAAGTACATTTCTCATAGTTATCGTATTTAATATATTATTATAATATGTCGTAAATAAAATAAAATATATTAAACTCATACAGAATATAATTATTGAGAAAGTTTTTGTCAGTTCATAAAATAATTATTTTGAAATTCCATTTAATATGTTGTTTTGTTGCCTAAAATATGCTCTGAGGCAGCAGAGATAACTATGCAGAAACGAAAACACATAATGGTGAAATAGACCAAGAAAAAGTTAAATTTAAATTTCGGTTAGAGTTTGGAACTGTTTTAATTTTTTAATTATACTTAAATGATATTTACAATTTGAAATTCGATATGAAATTTTCGGAATTCGAAATTATATTTATGAGAACGAATTTCATGATGCAGTCCCTACGTTAACTTGATGCGTTCATGAGACTCAAACCCACGATCCAATTCAAACCAATTTCATTAATTAATTCAATTGTCAACATTTTATTGTATTTGTCCTGACAAAATGTTTACAATTACTTTAAATAATTCGATTTTTTGAATTTGATTAAAATGATACTTATTTGATGTGAATAGACTTTTCACAAGCTTTTGTTTAAGTTCGTTCGTATCGGTGGACTCTTTTCATTGCCACATTATTGCTATTTCTATCTAACTAATGCCATTTTTAGTACTGTCTCTCTTCCGCACATTACACAGCAACGAAATAACGAACAATTCATCACGGCATATTTACAGTACATACTAACTTTGTTTTGAAGATTGCTATAACAAAAAAATCCCGTCCCATTTATTGCTCATTTCTTTTTGCACAGATGTTTTTGCACTGTTTTGAAATACCACGGTCCACAAAAGAGACCATTGATTTTTTATTTTAACATGGCTTAAAAATTTAAAAACCTTGTCTTTTTTTGCACGGTATTCTTTGGAGCGTACCGCGTAAAAAAATAATCGGGTGTAATTTCAATTTATATATTAGTTATAGATATTTCTTGATGCTGTTTCGATAATTTTCACCATACTACATGAAAAATATTTTAGTAGTGTCTAAAAGGAGGCTTTCATCTCAATATATTTTGTTACCGAATAATTAAAATGACGTAATAATTGATATATAACCTTTGAGGAATGCAGGGTTCACAAACCTCATCAAAAGTTTTACGACTAAACTGCTTGGAGGAAAAATTCTCAGCCGTAAAAATTGCCTGTCAACCAAGTGAATTCGTCAAAAAAACTAAGGTGACGGCTCTGATAGCGTTTATATGTAATAAAATAAACTAATAAGTTAATAGTTATTTTATAGAAAACCATAAAATATAATATCGCTGATTGATTAAATTTTTACGACACTGTTTCAGTATATACAAATAATTTCGACAAAATCAACAGAGAGAGAGCTTAAAGCTTTTGTTACAACGTTTAAATACAGTGTACAAATCGTAATTCTTCCAATTCTTCAATAATTTTATCGCTAAGGTTGTTTAAACTTATTATGTTTTGCATCGTAATATTGAAATACGTAAGTTAAAAAATAGACCCAACCCCCAATAATCCGGTTTCGTTTAAATTCTTCTAAAGCGTGTCTCAAAATGAGTTGACATTTAAAATTTGCCCTAATTTTTTGCCTGCGAATTTTTCACCTTTTTTAAGTGAAATTTTACAATATCCACGCTTTGTTCGATTGAGTACATTTACATAATGTATCATAAACTGTATTCTGGAGCACCGCCATCGCTGCCTATAGTTTCTCGTTATCTCGCGCTATCTTGATATTTTTACTTCTTTCCAGATATTATGGTTTCTTTTTTTGATAGCTCTCAAGCCAACTAAGAACCCCCACTTCATGATCCATGCGCCTGAAGTAACTGCTCCACTTGCTCCTCGGTAGCTACGCCATCGCTATAAAAAATAGCGGCAAATTAAAATTTCAGCTCAGTTTGGGACATCTGTATAAGGCCCAGGGTACGATAGATGCCAAAGCGGCAGAGCGACGGCATCAGAGTGTCACTCACTTATTTATAGCTATTTTGCATCTCTGTTGCCGACGTACTTTTGTGTTTATATTACGATTCTCTTTCGGAGAAGATAATGTTAAAAAGCATTCTTTCCTTTATTAAATTAACTTACGAGGCACGTGTCAATCAATTATATCTTTTTGATATCAGTGATACATGTTAAAATGTTTGGCACAGTATTCAAAAAACAACAGGTGGATATCGACTATCTTGATCACAATTTACGCTATATTATATCGTCTATAAGACTATAACCATAGCATTGGATCCAATCAAATCATTAAGGACAACCCACCTATTAAAATAACCCTGCATTATGTAAGTCTCCCATCGGAATAAATATTTAACAAACCGTTTATAGCTAAGGGCTGTTTATTAATTAAAACTTTCGCGAAGGGCACAGAATTTGCGATAATTTTATTGTCAGCTGACTAAATCGTGAAATTCCAATTGCTTCGCGAGGTATTTCCTTCAAGGCTACCGCGCTTGGAATGGGTGGAATAAATAAGGCCTTTTTACCCCCATTAGGGTGTAAAGGGGGTGAAAGCATTGACCTACTCTACTTACTGTTCTTAGTAGGGTACGTCATTTCAAAGAGAGCTTCGTATTATAAGTCTAGTATTCAATACAAGTATTAAATTAATAACCTTAAAGAGCAATTTAAACATTTTCCTATTTATTATCTGAATCGGATGATTCTGCGGTATTTACTTGTACCCATAATTGTAATTCCTTAACTTTTACCCCTCCACATAATGTGGACTGCGCTAACACATTTAAAAATTGTAGTGTAGGTCTACTTTATTCAAAACAAATCAACTACTCCACGATCGTTCACAGCAGCAGACTAGATAGAGGCTAAGAAATGCAAACTGTTAGCCACCCTGGTGAGATGTTGGAGACATTCAATGAAGTCGCAATTTTACTAACAACCAATAAAACGTCTTCAATTCGTCCATAAAAACTGGTGGTGTTACTGCTTCCGTACCTTCCATGTCTAATAATTTTCTACTCGGTGTTCAGGACTATATCGACTGACGAAAGGAGAAAGGATGTAACCTTCAGTTTTTTTTAATTAGCTCTTTTTCGATAATCATAATGTGTACAACTTAAGACACATTCTGTCAAAACGATGGAAGCTGCATATGCCGAATTAATGTGTAAACTTAGCTTTATATGTTTGAAAAAAGAGGACCTTGTCAAATTTGAGACCAGGAAATAGGACTTCCACCAAATCAATTTAATTATTTTTTCTGAAATAACTTATAAAATTAATATTAGATTACGTAGATAAAATACCAGTTTTAGATTTCATGCATTTCAAGGTAGTATTTGGTTAAAAAATCATGAATAATATACGTTTTTTGTGCCTCCGTAAACTGAAAAGTGTGGGTTATGTCCTTTTTTCCTTCTACAAACGATAGTATTTAGTGTTATATTATAAATTGAGTATTTACACTTAATTAATTCTATGCATTTTTGCCATTTAAAATCAAATCGCCGAAGCTTGGTGTTAAAACCACCGTCACAGATTTTCATAAAAAGGTAAATCCAAAAATATGATTTTGAGATTATCCATTTTTTAAGTATGGAAGGAAATAACACCTCACTTATACAATGTGAGAAAATTTTAATAACATACAAAAATACAACGATCATTAGACTGTCAATTAACATCATCAAGTATTTTTACATGTAGAAACTATATAAATTTTAAATGATATAATTCATTTTCGCTAAAAATGGATTAACCGTTATTTGTCCAACACGATTCCAAGGTCTTGCGATAATTGGAAAAAAAAGTAAGTTTCGAGAAAAATCAAAAAAGGATATTTACAAATTTATTGGAAATTAGGTAAACTAT
>JAGVSQ010008068.1:0-14712 GCA_022683975.1 Rhyacophila evoluta
AATGGAATCATTTAAAAGTAGATACTATTCATCATTTCTGAAGATTTTTTTTTTTACCTAGGATCATAAAAAAACGGTCATAACTTTTGCATCAACAATATATATAGATATATATGTCTGGACCGATTATTTTTTGCAAGAATTGGCTGTCAGGCGATGCTCAACCTAATGGGCATTCAGCCCTGCATTTTCAAGTTTGTTAAAATTCGATAGATGTGGGATTGAACCTGCATTCTCCGGAAGTGACGCTCACACACTGATAGGGAAACATTAATTGTATTTAATTTTTATTTTAGATACAATTATGATTTGTCAATGAAAAATTTAAATATTAAAAGTTGCAAAGAAATGAATATTTGCAAATATAATATATAAGCCCTCTGATTCACACCCTTTTTTCTGTTATAAAAAAGGGTTATGATATTTTTTACAAAAAAAAATCTTTCATATGTTACAATCTACTGCTCCTCGTAGTTTAAAAATATGAGAATGGTTACTTTGGAATCTTACATGCTTATTTCCACATCATTACTAAGATTGACTTCCAGTTTATAAGGAGCGTTGAGCGGAATATTCCTTTGCTGGATGTCTTCCATCCAGTTATCAATCATTTTCATCCTGAACTCATATGTGAACGGGCCGCTGTACGCAAGAAATGCGGCTGAAACAAGGCAGTTACCTACTAAACGTGTTTGCTCCGCATGAAAACCTTTTAATTCTTCCTTCCATCTGAAATTATAGTCAGAACTTTGCGATAAAGAACTAAATAATTGATACAATATGTAATATTCTGGGATTTTTCGAGACCTTTATCTAATTAGCACCCGAACATCTGACTAATATATCAGGACAGATCGTAGTACTTCAAATGGGATATAAATTTCTGTAGTTGAGAGACAGACGGATGCAAGTACAGAAGATGAAATATTCAGAAGACCCAAAACATTTTTTTGGTTTCAAATATGTCAAAAATTTACTTTTCATGTTGCTTTTTATTTTGGATTTCAATATAAAGAAGTGATGAATTAGGCAATCTCACATGGCATATAATTTATAGATAGCATAATTGTAAATAAAAACATTTCTAACCTTTTGCGCTCCGAACTGAGACCTGACATGAGTTTGTCTGCTGCGTTAAGGCGTCGCATCATGATATCAGTTTCTTCTTGCAACTCTATCCGAGCCGCCATTGCTCTCTCATACTCTGTATTCAGAGCCTTCAACTGACTTTCTACCGTATTTATCTCTTCGTTCAATTTATCCAGGTAGTTCTTGGCCTGATTAAATCAAACAAAATGTGTAATACCAAAAAATTTGATATGGTAAACATAACTCCTTCGAGACCTATAGTTAGAGGTTGTGAATAAAGAGATTCTATTTGTTTTAATCATCTGAATTTTTAATTTGCAGTTATTTTTATATTTATATTACCAATATTATGCAAAGAAAATTAATTCAATTGAAGACAATGCAGAAAATAATATCACATAACTAAGTTGAAAGTCAGATCAATTATGAGAAGAATTTTGTAATTATTAAGCATTTAGTCTACATGCATTACAAGGTGGATCATAGGGATACTAATGTCAACAAATAAAATTTAATTTCAATTCACTTATAGAAATAATCATCTTTGTCTCTGAAAAAGTAATATTGAGGCTGCGGCTATTTTTCATAATTGTTGCATGGGAATCAATTTTTTTCTCCATTGCACATTTCAAACTACACTAATCTATTATATATGTAAAGATATGCGAATATCATATTTTTTATCTGATATGACTGTAAGGCCGCAATGTAAATACAATTTTGTGAATGCTCACTACTTACAATGTTGTATTCCTTTTCCAGATTTTCGACCTTATCCTTTTTCGGTTTGACTTCTCTGTATACAGCGCAGTATTGTAAAACCGCAGTGACAAATTTCAATAAACCGTAACCAGCTTTACTGATACTTTCCATAGCGTCAAGTTTTTTACAAAGCTGTAAAATGAATTGAATAATAGTTATTGCCAGAATTTTCCATATCATTTTGAATTTCTTTATTTGATAAACCAATCAATAAATTATGCTGCTTTTAACTTACTGCTATTACTATTATGGCTTGTTGGCCTTTCTGATGAAATTGCAGTACATTCCAGAGTTTAATATACCTAATTTATGTATTAGTGACAAGATGTTTAGAAAAGATGATACACATTTGTATGTATGAAAATCTGTAGCTTATGATAAGATAAATGATAAAATAAATAGACATGTTCATTATATGTAATATTATATAGAACAAGTAAAAAAAGTAAAACAAAGAGAAGCTTATGCGTGTTTAAAAACGCTCTCCAAATTTAGTAAAAAAATATTTTTTTCAGACTCCTTAATTATTAATAACAATTACAAACCTCAGTTGGAGATTAGATATTAATTTTTATTTGAGATATTTCTTATTATTATATTATTAATCGGTAGAATTCATTTGATCATGGTGATCTACAGTTTTCTGATAAGCTTTGTAAAAGAAAAAAGCATTCACTTGCTGCATGTATGATAAAATATAATAATAAATCAATTTCCTTTCAAAATAAGTTTCATTATCCTTTGTTTGAAGAATTGGCCAGGCCATTGCTGAGGTATGGTTGGAGTGAATGTAAGATTCATCTGTGGACACAAGTGGCTTACCTTCACGATAGTCATATTTTGTAAAAATATAATTCTTTTGAAAACAATGTCACTCTTTTCAATAACATTTTTCTATTTTTCTCTATTTAAAGCTTAATTCTTTGATAGTGAAATTCTTCCACCGATAAATTTGATGTCATAATTTAATTTATTGATTAATTTGGAGTAATGTCAAAATTATGAATGCATTGTCTTATTACTGCTATGTCGGAGTTATCAGTATTTTTTTTATAAACAAATAATCCAGTTGCTTGTGAAGCTCGTTTTATTGGAATTATTATCATAGAGCTCATACTTTTATAGTATTTCTGCAAATAAATGTACATATAAAAGCTAGCAATAGTTTATTTAGACTACATAATAAATAAGTTTTTGAATACTCTATACATATAGCGTCAGAGATCCGTAGTTCCAGCTTGAAGGTTGGGGGACAACTAAATCAATGAATTTCGTTATGAGTGTGTAAGCCATTCGACCGACCAGCATGCGTGATTCGCACAAGAGTGCCTTACTAACACAAAAAAGAGTATTTGTATAATCGATGTCACCAATACATTAATTACCGTCTATCAACAATTGGAATTGGATATATGCGCCTGCAGAATTGCTATTATAAAAACAATAAAATTAGAGTGACTTCACACATTTGAAATGTGGTGCTAGTGCTGCTAGTACTGCTAGTGCTGAAAATACAGGATTCGAGTTAAGAATATCTATGGTCAATATACTTGACATCGATTTTCAGAAAGACTTATAAGTCAAAATGTTTGAGAAGAAAGATATTCACTTTCATCTGAGCCTTGACAGCTTTGATCTGGTGCTGAGTAATAAGGTCACAATTTATCTCCTGAAGCTGCCGAAGAAAGCTGGGATCACTCATCATGCCTTTAGCTGACTTCCAACTGATATCTTTGATGCCTCTGATTATCGCAATGCAGTTGCATACTACTTGGACAGCTTCCGGAGGTGTCGCAAACGATCTATTTTTGACAAAAAACAACAAACATATAAAGAAATCATTTTAATCAAATTAATAAAAGCGGTGAAAATAGTGAATAGGTGAGAAATCTCAAAAATGAATAAAAAATATTGACAATAATAAACTAGAGTTTAAATTATTTTGGTAAAAAAATACAAATATAAGGGCTTTTTTTTAGATTCCGACATATTCATTTGACTACGGCTTATGATAAGTGTCACCACAATGGCGAATTTTTAAGTGCGTATATGTATAAAAAAATTAATCATCTCCTCCCAGATGACTGAGTATACTGTAGGTTACTGACCTGATTTCAGTGATATCAGACTTATCAAGGTCTGCGAGTGCTAAGCGAGCTGTCTCTAGGGCCGGCATTGCAGCAGCTAGTGCTGCTTCTGCTTCCCCCTTTTCAGCTGTGATTATTTTGCTCTGCTCCAATATTTCAACACTCTTTTCCGATGCAATATTCTTCTTTTCCATAGTGTCAGATGTTGCTGTGCAAACATATTGGATTATGAGTGTCATGTGTAATAATCATAATAGGTAAATTTCAAAGTTTTATTGGAATATTATGGCGATGATTTATGTAGAGGTCATTGTTATTTTAGTTAAGAGTTACTTCTTTTTATGATAATGACAACATATATTTATTTGGTATCATATTTATTTTATTAAAGTAGAAATAATACATTTTGATGAATACATCAATTTATATTCTTCCTTTTTTATGCCATATCCGTTCCCAATCTGGGGCATATGGTACCTTCAGGATTCTCTGTCACCCGCTAGTCGCCTTTACTCTCCTGGGTCATGGCAAAATCCCTTAATTCTTCTGAGTAAATCCTGTGGAAAGTACCTGATAGTCTTCTGGGATGTCAGAATTCCACCAGTCGGAAGAAGAGATAAAAAGGATTCAGGCTTTTCGGAAGCATCCGCAACATACGTTCCAGCCAGTTCCGGTGCCATCAGGAGGGTGCTTTGCCTGCTCTCTTATATCTGAGTTAAAAGTCAAACCACCTCATTCCCAGTATTCAACGCAGGCATCTGCTTTCAAAGCTCAATATAGAGTCTTTTTCAGGTTCCATGATTCACTATCAAATTTTAGCACAGGTAGTATACATGTACCAAATAACTTACATTTCAGGTAATTTGAAACAATTTTTGAGCATCAAATTTGGGTGCAGTCATCTCAGCTGCTTCAATCTCCGGGTTCATTAATCAATTTGTTGGCGATTTCTTAAAAATCTTATTATGTTTACAATAATCAGTGAGGTATTCCTCAAATAGTCTAGGGTCTGCTTCACTCTCTCTTAGTAACTTCGGTCTGGCTCACTTTTTGATCGTTCCACATGTTTTTTCGAACATTCATCTTGGCTGTCTCTGTGTTAAAGTGGCACATATAAGTCTTCTCATAGATCGGTACCCATTTTACTGGACACTGAGCGTCTCTGTGCGACATCACAGTTTTTCCCTCCCCGGCGAGTGTACTGCTCTTGGCCAGAATAAACAAACGCACATCTCTCCGACAACTTTTTGCTATATCCCTTCCAGCATCCCCAATTTATAAAACAGGCAATTAAATTCCTCACAGCACTTATTTTCTAAGCTAGAACACACGACAGTGAATGAAAACAAAACATTTTATGTAATATAATAGTTTGGTTTCTTTCACTATTTCTTTACTACTGCAGAGAAGTATAGGATAAATGCACACTAATCTGGACACGGTTGATATACATGTAATCTGAATATACCGATAGTCAAGGCATGTGTTGCAAATAAAGATGCATATGAAAGTTAACAAATTTTAGATTGTTACTAGTTCCCAGAATCACAACAACTATATTATCTATAGATGGCGAGCCTAAGTTTATAATGAACATTTCTGGTCATTCATTCTTTTTTGTAGTTTCTCCCTTCCGTATTTTAAATAAATCTATCTACTCGTTAATGTTAACGCACCTTTAGATATTTCATCTAGAAGTTTTTCACATTGCTCAGTTTGTTCAGCGACAATAACTTTCTGAACAGCCAACTTTGCGTTCAAACTCTGGAGCTCCGTGTTTGCTTCTTCAATTTTGGACATTCCTCCATCAAGACGTTCGCACTGTAATAAAAATCACCATCAATTTTTCAAACGAAGTCAGCATGTTTATTTTAAGACGAAGTTTGTGAGATTACTAGAGAAGTTGTGTTTACCTAATAATTGACACCAATCTTTGATCCACCCTTAGCCATTGAATATAATATAATGTTTGAGAGTTTTAAAAGAGTAGTTTTCTTAGTCTACGATTTAAGTGCTGATATAAAATAGTACCTGCGCGATAATGAAGTTGTCTTTTTCATCGAGAAGTCTGAGATAGTTGGTAATGAAGTCGATGAAGTGTTTCGGAGTGACATGGTTTTGACGACGGAGTTGAAGTCGAAAGTCATCCGTAAAGATTCGGACAGAGGAGTGAACATGAACCACATGAGATGTGATAGGATCCCGTAGATGCTCGGGTATTCGGCTTACCTGAGTTAATGATTAATCGATAGCACCAGTTCTATTTCAATTTGAAGTTCAATACTACAGAATTGCTATTATTCTCTGTATTACAAATATACACAAATAAGCTGTCACTTTGGAGTCTATTAAAATCATTCAATTTTCGTTAAATTACTAAGAATAAGTCAAGAATGGAATTCTAAAGGAATTAATTATTACAGATTTATTCAATTTTCAAATACTAAAGACAATATTAGCACCCACGGTAATGCAATCACAAATGATTTGAGATAGCTAATTGAATTGAAAATATATATTCCTTAAACCAAGGACAGCAAGAAGCAAAAATTAACACATAACCAAGACTTTATAGATATTTAAATATGAAATTGATATCATTAATATTATTCAACTATTCTTACTTCCGCTAGGAATATATTAGCTACGGCTTGGAGGGCTTGCTGAGGCCACGGGAATAGCCAATCAATAGTGGTGTTGTTCACCAATCCCGGAAAATTCCGGCATCTGTTCCTCAACAGGTCATTCGAAGGAGACATAGACAGCGCCACGTGGAGATTCTTCGCGCAAGTGTTACAGAAATAACTCCACACAGAATCCCTATGAAATGAAAATAAATACTAAGTCAATATTAATAAGGAATCCTTAAAATAAGGTACCAATATTCATAATTCTGTATGCCAAACGACTTTTTGTAAAGATAATATGATGATCAAAAAAAATTATATTAATCTCAAATATTTTTTATCAAATAAGAATAACTAAATAATTTCAGACACTTATATTTAATTACGACTAAAACTAACATGTACACTGATTAATTAATTTATAGTAAAAAAAAAATCAGATACTCACTTTCCTGCAGTATATCCTGAAGCACAGGCTTCATCTCGCACTATATTGACGATTTCATTTTTTTCATCATCATTGAATAAAGAAGGAATCATTCCGATCATTAGAATGTTGTTAATCAATTCCAGAAAACCTTCATGGATTATCTATTTCAATAAAATATACATATTCAATTCAATTATTGTGATGGCGAAATGAAGTGGTTTTACATCTCTTCTTAATGTATGTGATGAAATGGCAACTATACTAAATAATGAATAATTGTAATAAAAAAAAAATGGAGAAGGAATAGATTTTCAATTTTTTTATCTAAATTTACTCATAAAGTTGAGGATATAAGCAATGTGTAAATGACTATTTTAGAAATGGAGTAAACGAATCTCTGGATTGTGAAGATTAATTTTGACAGGATTTTTCAATGAGAATCAATCGCCAGCCAGTTGCTCAATCCGTCTGCCAATCAAAAGATAAAAATACCCTTCCCGCAGTTAAGCAACAGTCTATCAAACTGGTAAAAATACCCTTCCCGCAAAAGAAGAGAATAAAATTTGTCACACAAGAACACATAATACAATAAAAAATTTGTAATAATTATTGCCAAATAAAGCTTTTGAGAATTAAAATAATTTATTTTTCAGGGACCTGGGATTATTTTTTCTGATTTTGGTGGGCCACAGCATAAAAGAGTTTGGGAAATAGTTTACCTATAATACACAAATTTGCATAAATGAATGCTTATCGGTCCCATTCAGTTGAAACAGAGTTTACTTACGTGTAGCATGATATAATATTAGTCTTCATCATCTTTATAGCATTGACAAGATTAGAATTATCGATATGCAATTCTAGTAAATAGTTTTAAAAAAGGGAAAATTTGAAACAAACATTACTTGAGACGATGTGAAGAGGAAGACTGTTTTCTTATTATCCACTCCCAATATGTTGTATAAACGTTTCATATCCTCCTTAAAAGCATTCTCATTATAATAGCGGGTCAGTGAAATTTCAAATACTTCACAGTCTGAAACAAAACATCCAACTATTATTGCTAATTACAGAAATTTAAGGATAAAACCTCAATATTTAAAAATCAACTATTTTATTCCTTTGACATTGAAAACTGATTTTAATCACATTTATAGTGACATTTTTTATAATACTAATTACTTATCCTAAAATAAATCAGTGAGAAAATTGTGACAATATGACATACCTGCAGCAAATGCGGCAAGTCTAATAATGGACTGCTTCCCGCTGCTCTCTTCTCCGACGAGTAGATAATGACCGCGCTCCATTCGCAGGACACGGTGGATGCGAGTCAGATGTTCCAAGCAATCCTCAAACAGCACCAGCGGCAGCTGATGACCGCGATCATTGTACTCCTCTAAAATCTATAAGACGATCAGAAGTGAAACCTGGAATCTTATACATACCAGTTTCATACATAGCAAATTATATTAAATTCCTCCCAGTGGCCCATAGGAAAAAGCGCCTCCTATTTTTTTACAAATGTTGCAGGTTTGAATTAGTGAGTGTAATAAATGAATTAATATTCATTAAATTATCAAGATGAATAAATCAATAATTAAATATGATATTTAAAAATATCTGTAAACATAAACTCTCAAATATGAAGCCAGTTTTGATGAGCAAACACAAACAATATCACTTTGAGTATTCGGTATAATTGATGGAAAAAATATTTTTTCCATGTTATTAGTTTTCTGTTTCGATTGATGTAGTAGAAAGAAACAATAATATATTATAGAAAATCACACTTCAAATCTTAGACATTTAGCAAAGTTTAATTGATTACCTCCTGAAACAGATAATAGATAGCATCATAATCCAACAGATCCTCATAAAATCGAGGCTCGTCGTCATTCAGAGCATTTCGATAGTCACCGAAAAGCAAAGGATCTCGCAAAACAAACTCTTCTATAGTTAACTCTCGGGGCTTCTCATCATCTAGTTCGTCTTCGTCAATTCCGTCATCTGACATTTCACCGATGCCAATGTCTGGAGTGATATTCGCATCAGAGTTTTGTAGAGTAGATGACGATGGGACAACTAAAAAATAGTTTCAATAAATATTGGAAAGGTAACTCACTGAATGCCTAAATAACTGTAAATGCACTGAGTAGCGATAAAAAAATGCTAGACTGGATAATCGATAGGTTGATTGATTAACTGATAATTATTTGATCGATAAGAACAATATGTCAGAGTCAAAATAACTAAGTATACACACCGTTAAGATCCATATGTTCAATACTCAAAATAGAGATGCTAAAAAAATATGTATTTGTCTCCTTCCCAACGTTACATTTCATTATCCAACTTTTATTGTGTACATATCCAGCATGGTCATTAATTGGATTCCAGTATAACATTTCTAACTCAAATTCTTTAGGGATCTAGTTAACTACTTTCAACTGTGACTTAAAGAAGCCAAAAGCTGTTAAAAGACATGTTTTTAAACAGTAATAATTATTGGAGTCATACCTTGATGGACTACATCCATTGGGGGCACAACATATTCATCTGGAACTGTCGACTCTTCAGGGAAATTTTTAGCTACCACATTAGCCATGTGATCTTGCATAACAGACAGATCCTAAAAACAAACCACAGACTAAAATATAACCATCTAATGAAAGATGGAGTCTTTAAAAAAAGCTTTTCATAGTGTTGAAAATATTGTATCTTATGCACTGTTAAGACCCAAAGTTAATTCTTTGGTAGCATTCTTCTTCCAGCAGTTCTATAACTGAACTTTTCTGGCAATAACAGCTGATTTAAGAAAATTCTTCTTAGACAGTCTTTTAAGGGATTTAAAAATTGTTTTTACATTTCAGTAATTTTTCAATACTACTAAAAGCTTTTTTTACTATAATTTTTATTTAATTGTGTAATTCTGTACTCAAAAAAATTTACTTTTTTTTTATTTTTTTAGGATTGAATAAACATTGAGCATTAGCCATATTTATTATTTTTAGTAAAGAAAGGAAAATAGATAGGATGGAATTGAAAAAAATTTGTAAGGACATCCACTGGTCAAATTCAGACACTATTTTAGCCTTAAACACCATAACAAAATAGTAAATGTGTTTTGCAAAGAATGCCATTTGCGATTAAAGTTAAAATCAATCAAAGTCCGTGACGTCAGTTAACGGTATCAGTTTCGAATATAATTAAGATAAAAACAATTTACTTCATGAGAAATAAGTCGATCCAAGATAACACGGCAGAATTCATTACGCCAAGCACGTATCATATATTTGGGTTCCGGGAAGAAGTTGGGATGCGTTAGACATAGCCCGGCTGTTATTCGAGATAGATCTCGCAAATTAAAAATATAATGAAATTTGGATGGCGTTGCAGGCAGCTCTACGATGATTATCTGGAATTGAAAAATGTTGCACTCATACTATAAGAAAAATATAAAATATAAAGGATATTCATAATATTTCACTGTAATATGTATTTGATACTGTATAGATGGAATATGTGATCTCTAGATTAAAGAGGAATTATGCTATTCATACTAAATTTAAATCTTTTTGAAACTTAAAAAAAACTAATGGTACCCATACACCTACAGTCCACCTGCCTGTCACAGCAAGACAATGATTAAGATAGAGGCAGGTCACATATTAGTCAGTTCTCGTCTACAGTTGCCTACAGTCGGTTTGGTCGATAGGCTCATATTTTATGTTATGTTCATGTGTGGCCTGCCTCAATCCTAATCATCAGTTTTGGATTGATAGACCCCGGACTGCAAGTGGACTCTAGGTCTATTGGTACTGTAAATTCAAAAAATTGCTTTGGAAGTTGGTAGAATCCACCTGAATGATAATAGGTTGTTTCGTAATTTTTAAAATCAGTCAGAACAAGAACTCAAGTCCTTGAATTTTAATTGGTTTTTTTAAAATTTCATTACATAATAATGTTTATATATTTCATTTAGGTTTATTTACTAGGACAACTTACTCATCCTCATCTCATACTGCAAAATTATTAAAGAAATAAAATTAAAAATTAGATATGAGGTCAACAGCATTTCTTTCATAATTATAATTAAAACATTAAATATAATCACTCATTTTCAAGGGATAATTAGCAATAATTACAAAGTTTACAGTCCTGATACATTATAAGATTGAAAAATGTATAGCTTACGTTGTACAGTTCGAGTGTCATCATGATCAGTTTGCGCGTTATGTCCTGTACATCTTGAGAAAATATTTCGAAATGTCCACTCAGAATAGAATAAAAGATATGGCTGAGTGTGTTATATGAAGGGAACGGCAGATTAAAGACAGCAAACTTCGATGTAAATCTCAGATCCACCTATTAATAATATTCAAATGTAATTAAATTCTATGCCAATCGTCCGGTTGTCATACATAAACTCAATGAAAACTAACTAATTCGGTGGTATATAAGTTGCGGATTATGCAGGCAGAAATATGAAAAATAAAAGAGATAAATAAGAGATCCATGAACTGTGAAAATGACAAGAGAGTTTCTCCTTTATATTTAACAGTGACACAAAAGAGAAAAAAGTAAACCTACATCATTGCGTCCGCCACCGGTTTTGCCCATTGCTGCAAGATAGCCAACATCTTTGAGATTCTTCCAATGTAAGTTTTGGCCCTTATCGAAGAATCCATTTTTTTCAAGCAATAACTTTAAAAGAGCGATCGGTTGCTGAGTCCCATAAGTGTCAACCTTTGCAAAATAGCAATAAATGATATTAAAATTTAGCAACCAAATTGTGATATTTACAATCAAGCGGAAATCGATGCTAATTAAAATATAAAATATGCGATTATATTGCTGTACACTCATACTATCAATATTCATATTTATTGTACCAAACTGATTCTGCTTTAGAACAGGAAGGAGAGCTGTATTTGAGTTTTTGACTTTCGTAATGAATTGCGACCAGAATGGACAAATGTTAAAATTAAAAATCATGTCTACATAAAGATAGCAGTTATGTATCCAATAAATATTGCTGATCAATGCCGTGTATACTATAAGCAGGGCTGTGAAGTCAGACTCCGAATTTAACTTTGAGTATAATTTTAACAGTTTGAAAAATAAATCAGCTCCATAATGATAATATATATTATATAATTTTAAAAAATGCAAGAAAACACTGCCATAAGGATACTGACAAATTCAACATTCATTATCGATTTAAACAGAAAATATAGTAGTGAAAAATAAGTTTATGATGATTCCATCTCCAACTTTGTACCTAAAATACCATAAATTTATGATTCTAGGTCCAAAACTCTGACTATAAGTAACTCATTACATGAATATTAAAATTGAAAATTCTTATTCAATATTTATAATGTATTATTTAACTGTGATTACCTGTGGCATATTCATATCGTCGATAAAAACCATCAGTTTCTTCCCCATTGGAGGACCATAAGTATTTTTTGTTCGTTTTTCAATTGACGATTCCAAGTTACATTGGACATCAGAAGCGGATGTTCTTGATGAAAAATTCAATTTTGTAACAACCTAATAATAACAATTAAATTATTGAAGATAGTAAATATCTTATAATAAATGCTAATGCGATTCTATCAAATACCAAAATACTACTTATCATAAACTTAAGAGACAATAACCCTTTTAATCTGCCTTAAAGTCAGGTTCTAAATTTTTTTTATATAAGAAGATAAAATAATTGATTATATTTTTGAGAAAACTTTCAGATGAAGATTTTTCATACATAGCTTTCAGGATCCAAATCTCGAAGAAAGTTAGTGATAATAGCTGTTTTTGAAGTACCAGTATCTCCAGCCAACAAAAATGGTCTTTTAGCCTGAAAATGAGAGACTTGGCTAAATTATTGTCATCAAGAATATGCCGGACAGATATACCTTGACAGATTTGAAAAATTCTTCCATGTTACATATGGTCAAAAATGAGTGCTATAAGCATGTAAGAAACGAAAAACAGAAAATCCAAGCCAATTCCATCAGTTTACTGAATCGTTGTCAGGTGTACTATTTATATGAATGTTAAACACTATATGGTTGATACCCATTTTATTTCTATCGTAATAAGAATACCAACGTACTACAGATTGAGTCATGGTATCATGTCTAATTAGAAAATATCTTATTTTTTGCCAAAACTATCAAGAACACTAATTTTATATTTAACAAATAATGGCTTCAACAATCTTGAGATTCCTACCGATTCCATTAATTTGATAACCCATGTGATGTGCAAGGTATTGACAGTAGGGACAAGTATTTCAGAAAAGGACTGTCCCCTCTCGTGGATATATTTTGGAATCATCCACTCCCACGCAACCCAAGATTTGTTAGTAACATCCAAGCAATAGTCATAAAGAGTGGGAAGTGTCCTCGGTATATGTCCTATAAAAATAAAAATTGAGAAATGACGAAATACCATTTTTACCATTCTTCAAATATATTATATAATATCAATAAATTGATCTACTGTAATAACAAATTCGAAGATTTGTTTTGAAAAAGTAATCTCACGCATAGTGGCTAGTTTATCAGGGGCATCGTCCACTACCATCATGGGACATGTTTTTTTGATATAGTTGTCAAAATCCATTCGATTTTCGTCCACAACTGATGCCCCGAGAGAGTTGTACATAGACTGTAAAGTAGAAAATAACAGATACATTAAAATGAAAAACTATTAGTCCTTGGAAAGATTTTATGCAATAGAAAATTTATCATTTTATTTTATGACAGCAATGTCTTGTTATTTTTAAACCATGCTTTTTTTAAAGATTTTCAAGAGATTTGTATAGAGTAATTAGTACTCCCGTTGGCCAAGAGGTAAGCGTGCACGCTTCAGTAACAGAAGTTGAAAGTTGAAATCCAAAAACTGGCAAGAATTTTTCATAAAAAATGCAAGACTGAATGCCCGTCATGTTAACCGATTTTCGTAAAAAATATCTGTTAAGATAAGTGTTCAGATTCTGAAGATCTTTTTCTGGCATGATAATCTTCATCATCACACTGCGGATGTCTATATGCATTATAAATAGTTAACTTCGGATTGGACTATCCAGAATGTTACTATCGAAAGGTTATTAATTAATGCCAATTCCTACAGGATTAGCACTAAATTCTTTATTACCTGCTCGACTTAACCATGACTTCTATAAATTCTATAAAGTAGTTCTGAAATATGATATTCTTTTGAGTTGTTAAACAATTTCTTTATTCTTTTGTATATCGATTTATATATTTTTTTACCCGTTCCGCTCCAAAAGTTGAACAAAATTGTAACATATGGATGTCAAAAGGTGAAAATGACTACTCCAGAAATAGAGTGTATAGATCTTTGCATTTTCAAGACAAATTTTTAGCATATACAGAAAGTGTTTCAAAACTTTTTTTTTTGTTGTTTTATGTTGATTTTATACTTACAGTGATAAAAACGCATTGGACAACTTCTTCATCATATCGCTCTACTTCTTTTTCTTTAGGTGGTATCAACTGGTCAATCATGAAACAGAGTTGGACAATCTGGAGAGGGTAAAATACCAAAAATATTTAAATTGAAAAAATATAAAAAAAAATTGCGACAAATGGGAAACAGTTGATGTATTCACATGTAAATATGATTAATAATAAAGACCAATTAGATTTCAAACATAGGTCAGGTATATATAGGTTACAAT
>JAGVSQ010008069.1:0-14709 GCA_022683975.1 Rhyacophila evoluta
AATGTGTAGATCCATATGCTCCACGTTGGGAGCGAACATGGTGTAAAAAAAAAAATATATATTTATAATTATAGCTCTTACTGAAGCACGAGATATTGACATGCATCTGAAAGGACTGGCAAAGCATTTCCTGGGCTTAGAAGAAACGGATTTTTCAGAGCTGATTCCACTTTTCAGGCCTATGTTTCATATTCTTTGCCTCGTATGGGGAGAGTCCAAATATTATTGTCAAACATCAAAATTAATGGTTGTTTTAAAAGAACTCTGCAATATGTTGATATATCAAGTGAGTGATTTTAAATGTAGTATTATAAATTCAGTATGTTTTAGGAGTACGGCGCTACGATAGTAGAGTGACAACGATAAAATGACGGTGACAGAGATGTAAATAGCTATAAATAGGTGAGTGAGCAAGTTCGGCAGCGTGACAACATGTTGTCGTCACAACAACTTTCTCACTCACCTGTTTAAAGCTATTTTGCATCTCTGTTGCCGTCGTTTTATCGCTATCATTCTATCGCCGCGGCATCTGTCGTAAACTCAGCCTAATAGAGACAGTTATTTACGATAAATATAATTATATTCATATTTCAATGGTCTGTTACTATTGCTTGTTTCTCATTCACAATATACATCTAGCTATGTTATAAAATATATTGAGAGCTTATCGCAGTTTTTTTAGTATTATAATTAAGTGCCGAGTATTTTAAAGTACTTATTTATGACATAAGCCTCTAGAATTGGGCCACAGATACATAGGCAACTAACGTCGTTAATTGTGAAATTGCCTAATAGAGAGAGATGTTAGGATAAAGTGTTGTTAATAGATAGATCCCAATTCATTAGTGTATACTTTATTATATATAATATATTAACGGTAGTGTAGAGGTTAGCATGCGCGCCTTGCATCGAGATAATGTGGGCTCGATTCCCACATCTATCGGATTTTTTAAATTCTGAAAATGCAGGACTGGATGCCCATTGGGTTCAGTAATCGTTAAGTAATTCTCGTGAAAAATTATCTGCCAAGAAGTCTTCGTATTGTGGAAATCTATACACTCCACTTTCGGAGCGAGTATGGTAAAGAATATATGTATAGGTTTTAAAGAGTATTATTTATAGCTGCGAGATTATTATTTCTAGGGGAAAAGGTTCTTGGATTCTACAACATTGTTTCACAGCGACATTGATGAAGCAAAACAGAGGATTAATTTAACAGTCAAGATTTTGAAAAAGTTTCGAACCACCTTTGACCATTATAAAGAAAATCTTACACCGTATTTTCAAGATCGAAAACCGGTTTATTGGTCATTTCATCCCAACGCAGTATTCGAAAGAATGAACAGCTTTTTGGAAAGATTGACTACAATTCAGGTAGTGGACCATTTACTTATATGTAGGTTAGATATTTATTTTTAATGAAAATGAATAATTAAAAATAGAAAACAGTGGCTTATCTAACAAGGGAATCACGGCTGGGCGCAAATATATATTTTTAGCTAGCGTAAAAGCTAAAAAAACGAGAAATCATAGTTTTTGGAAGGAAGCAAAATATGTCGTTACAATCTAGAAGTTCTCAAACTTTTTTGCCGCGCCACCCTTGTCGAGCTAAAAAAATATCGGTGGAAAAACTCTTCTTGATTATTGCTGCGGCACCTAGTTTGAGAACTTATGAGCTACACCACTGGTAAATAGCTATCCTTGTTTCATTAGGTTTGAATAATCTCCATCTCTTCATATCTACATAATACAAATCTTTTTTAAAAATGTTTATTATTATTATGTCACAGAACACAATAGTTCAGTGTTTTGATACTCTTGAATTAGTCTTAAAGCACCAGATACTCTTGGAACTAGTTTCCCTCGTTGATTTTTCTTCCTAACTTCCTTCTTTCCATGAGAAATAATTAATTAAATCAACTGAACAATGGAAACAGAAGAAAAAACATTTCTAGAAGTTATTATTAACCAGTTTACTGTGGTTGCTACGAGCTCGTATCGGAGTATGATTCACCCAATACGCGTCAAGCATGGTGTCGAGTTTTAGTGTGTGGTTAACTAACCCAAGCTTATAGACGTTTGCCTATTAAACCTCCATCTAATTCTTTCTTCAAAGATAACGGCCTATCTATAAGATCCAGTAATTCTTATCTAAGTTATAAAAGCTTATAAATCGGAATTAGATTAACGAAGAACCAACATTTTTATACAATGGCAACTGCCTAGTGAGACAAATTCATTCAAGCATTGTGACTGAAAATTTCCTAGCCATCTTTTATCCGGAATTCTAAAACATCTTTTTTTCATGTTCGCCGTTGGATAAAAATAAATATTTTACAATAACTTGATGGACTTCTTTTCAGTGGTTTTTCCATACGGTACTAGAATTCATGAAACTAGAAAAGATAGAGATAGGTGGATTGAAAGGCCGAGTCTTATCAGGAAGGATAACAGGTGTCTATCAAGAATTCAATGCCCTCTTTGCTGGTTTTGCCTCGAAAACTTACGATGTACTTGATCCTGGTGACGATACCTTCAATGCCGACTTCCAAGTCTTTCAAGACGAAATTATTGTGCTGGACACAAAACTCGCGGCCATTTTATGCGAGTCATTTGACAACTGTGCCAATTTAGAGTCAATATTTAAGGTATGGCATTAACTTTTCAATAACCGATGAAATAAAATTATTTAAAATATGCGTATTAATTAAATATGAATTTTTAAGTTGATAGATATTGTCGGCACTGTTCTCGATAGGCCATTGATTAAGAAAGAGTTCACAGCAAAATATACCGATATTCTTGCAATGCTTGAAGAAGAAATCGATGTTTGTCAGGTAAATTAAGAAAATTATTATGTGAGGGGATTAAAAGCAAAAACGTCAGACCAAATCATTAAACCGAATTTCTTATATTGCAAAAGAGTTTATTTAAACTCACATATTTATGTAAGTAATTAAAATTCCACCGTTGAATTAATATGTATATAATATTTCTTTGTTGGACAGTGGCGTTTTCGCTTTTAATCCTAATGTACCCGCACCTAAGTAATTCTCAAAAATATAATCATTTTTCAATTGATAATTAATATTGTGAGTGCGATAACATTCAAATAAAATTAATTAAAAGTATATTTGTTAATTAGAACTGCTCGAAATATTTCACAAAATCCAACACACATATATTTTGTTTAAAAAGTCAATCCATTGTTATTTATGTTGTACTCGTATATTAAAGTAAATTATGGCTTGACAAATATCTTATTTTATGACGTCTTTTTTATGAATCTTATGACGTTTTAGACAATATTCGAAGAAGAAGCATCACGCTTGCACAAGTTTGGTCACATGGAGGTGGACCTTTTTATGCCTCCAACTGCTGGTGGTCTTCTGTTTGTAGATGCCGTTAGAAGAAGAGCTACTGCTCCTGTCATAAGCTTCAGATCTCTTCAGCATCCGTAAGTATAAACTTACTCAATCAATTTTGGAATTATCCACAATGTCGAATTTGAGGGATAAAATAGTTTAGCTTGGACATGAAAAAAATGACTTCCCAAAACTTCAAGTGCTGAAGAACTGACTGAGACGCATAATGCAGCTGTTTCTTCTTTTTGCTGAAAAGATTTTGTCTTTTATCACACTGTGCTGTTCATAGGTAGTTCCCAATAGAATAAAATGGTGCTGGTATTATCTAGGGAAGGCAAGTACTTGATTGTTGAATGATAAAGAATCCTCAAGGCATCATCCCATGGTGGTCATATGCTCCATATACAGGCAGAGCGAGGTTAAATCCTAAGAATAAAATATGCTGATTTATAAGTAAATAAATGAAAAGAATATGACAAGAATTTGAGATATTTTTTAATGTTTTCAGAATAACGCAATGCGAACATGCTCTGCAGATTTTAGAAAAATATGACACGCTCATGAAGGAAATGGACAAGTTCTCTCAAATTTATTTCAAGCAGTGGGCACTGGGAGTTCCCGACATAATTGAAAACAATTTGAAGAAATGTCTACTTCTTCGTAAACCCGATAATCCTGAACTCTTCTTAAATTTTGATCCAGGGGTAAGTGAAATTTTACACGAAAATATACGAATTTTACACTGATATAAAATGAAAATTAGAACTACGAAGATAACACATTATACGCATTTGAATAGTTTGTTTGCACTGTACTGAGATTATATGAATCCAACCCAAATGTATAATAGCGGATGAGAAACAAAGTCGGACTGAACTAGTATAACTCTAACTGGATTTGTGAATCCAATTAAGAATGCCACCGAATCGACGCATTTCCCCCATTCAAGTAAATATCAGATGAATTTATGTGAATTTATAACATTTGGTTCTAGCTTGTCGAAATCCTTCGTGAGGTCCACTATTTGAAACGGGACGACGATCTCTTGCCCCTGATACCTGAGGATGCGCTCAGAATTTACGAGAAAGAGGACACCTACAGACAGTACAGAATAAATCTGAACATAACGATTGAGTGGTACAACCAGATTAGAAAGAACAGTCACAATGTTGAGTTTGATTTGGTGCGAAACGAAATTGAAGCAATCGATGAACAGATTTTGAAAGGACAAACGGCACTCGACTGGAATTCAGAAGGTATATATATATTATATATTGAATGTTGTTGTACCTTTAAGAATGTTTCCCTTCACCATTCACTACGTTTCCACATGCGTATACTGCAGCGTAACGAACGCAACTACTAGAAGTATTTACGGCGTACCTTTCCAAGAGTATGGGTGAATCCTATTCTAACTGAACGCTCTTAACATCAAACCTTGCTAAGGAAACATGTTATTTCTCGCCGAATTTGTCTATAGGTCACCCATGAAAGTAAAACATATGTATCTACGGAATTTAAAGAACCATGTTCATAGATTTTTTAACGAAAATTGGTTGTCACCAACGTTGGACCCAATTCGTTGGACATCCAGTGTAATCTTCACACCACCGCGGAAGTTGAACCGAAAACTTTTAATACAAAGCCATACTTTCTCACCAATCGCCCACTGAAGCGATGATTGTACAATATTTATTCAATATATTAAAATTATGTTTAATTGAAATGAAAGAAATATATTATCGTCTAATCCAGTGCTTTCCAAACTGTTGAATGCCACGGGTTTATAAATTAGAAAACAATAATCCGCGACCCACAGTTTCAGAAGTACTGACCTAACTCACATATTGTGAGTAATGAACACACTGTACTATAATTATATGTAATTGATACGATTCCTTAAACAACTTTTTTATTGAATGAAATTTTTACGACGTAAGTAAAATGCTACGCAATAGATGTAATAAATACATTTTGCTCTCGATTTACCGGCATTAATACAATTGTAGAATGGCCCTACTATATACATGCAGGTGGGTGAAATTTTTGTAGGAAGCCATGATCCATCTCAGACCAATGACGAGTATGGTATGTTTGATATTGTATGTGTGTCGATCAGTGGCGTAGTTACATATTCAGCGTCCTGGAGAAAGTAAAATTATTGCGCATCCTACTGTGTTAGTTCCTTCGTAAAATATGGCTTTTTTTTTACTTCCTGCTAGAACTTGCACCCCAATGATTCGTGCGCCTGGAGCAGTTGGCTCCAACTGCTTATCGGTAGCTACGCCACTGGTGTCGATAAATACTTGTGAATAATAATGAGTTATTGTGGCATAAAAGGAGAAAAAAACACCTTATAATTTATGACAGTATAATTGTAACTTGACATAATAATAACAGGTAGTTAACAAAGTGATGATGCTTAAAGTTTTTCTATCTCATTTTAATGATGTAATTATTAATTTATTATTAAACACTTATGCAATCATTAAAGTTTTATATGAATAATAAAATATTAATTATTTATAATGAAATATCAATATGGATACATATCATATTTATTAGATTGATTCTCATTCGAATACTGAAGTGAACCAGCATTACGTAAACATAGCAAGAGAATAGGCAGGCTAGTTCAAGCTATACTGTATATCTTTAGCTATGAAAATGAATAACATGTAGATATCGACTGTAAAAAGGAAAAAAGGACGTAAGCCTCAGTTTTTTGAAAATATCTTTATTTTGATGATTACAATGTATAACTATTTAATACGCGTTCTATCAAAAGGACGTAAGCTGAAAACGCCGAATTGATATCTAAATTTGGATTTAAGTCTGAAAAAATAATACCTTGTAAAATTTTCGACCAAGAAAAAGATCCTCCATCGCATCAATTTTAATAATTTTTCTTAAATAACTTATTACGTTAATATTTTATAGAGTAGATAAAACACCAGTTTGAGTTTTCATGCACTTCTAGATGGTGTATATTTAACATTTTGACTTTGGAAATTTTGAAATTTGCGACTAGGAGAAAAGGCTTACATCTAATTAATTTTGTTGGTTTTTTCTTAAATAACTTATTAAATTAATACCATATTGAGTAAATAAAATATCAGTTTTAGTCTGCATGCACATTAAGGTTGTGCTTGTATAATGTGGCTCAAAATCATTAAATACACGTTTTTTGTGCTTCATGTAAAATTTTCTTTATGTGGGCTTTGTGCTTTTTTTACTTTCCACAATCGATATGTAAATAGTTTATTTAAAACAAGATAATCAAACTCTATCACTGGTATGCGCCAATAACATATAAGATTTAATTTTATGCAATTTTTACCACAAAATATATTGTTTATTTTGTAAAATACAATACCTAGTTAACATGAAAAATAATGGAAAGTTTAGTCGTCTTTAAAAATTCATATAAATTATGAGAAGTATGTACATGACCCAAGCTGCGTTTGCGTAAAGTACAAGAGTGAAGTGATAGAAATTATTTGAGATTATTTAGGCCGCGTGTAGATCGCGGGCCGTGAGTTTGACAGACCTGGCTTATATCATTGCTATAAACAATGCTAAAATTTTAACCAATTATTGTGCAACAAAATTCGTTTTAGTTTAATACATAGCATTACACATCACAATTATTAAGAAACTACTTTTTTCAAATCAAATTTCATATAATTATAACCTATATTATTTTATTAATGCTTTTCAAAGGTCCTGTAAAAATTCACAACATTCTGTGGGATATTAAAATGTGAGAAATTGTTTCATAACTACAATCTATGAAAATAAAACTGTTGTCGGTAAATAAATTTTAAATTAAAAAGAAAAATTGTATGATAAACATAACCTAAAAAAATAAAAATATCGCAGACATTATCTGTAAAACCAAACAGAGAGTCCTTTAGAAGCAGAAGCTTTTTTACCAGATAAAAATTTACGATTAGCTTAATAACAATTATTTGTGAACAAAATTTTTATAACTATTAATAATTATTGAAAGTCAATCCTCTCACAAAATCTATGAATGAAATCTATCTATATGAATCTAAAAAAAAAAGCAGCTAGTGGGTGTTTTAAATAAAAGTAAATTATTTAAAACTTATTTATTGCGTATTAAAGAATAATATCATTTACAGTAAAACATTTATATAATGGACCTTGATATAACGAATAAAATATCCATAAAGAAATAAAAGTGCAAAGATCAGAAAATAGTAGGAAGAAATTGTTTGAAGGCCAAGATGTAGACATTGATTAAGAAGAGTTAGAAATTCCTGATTTCTGAAGAATAATATAGTATAATACTGGAGAAGAAGTAGCCAAAGATGTTTTTAAAGTTGTATTCGAAAATTTTGCAACATTTTCATCATTTTCATAATCAACAGTTGATTATAAAATAACAGCATTCAATGAAAGTACAAACAAAGCTTTATCATTTTCTTGAATCTTATAATAATAATGACGTGCATTCAGGAAACCGAATTTTATATGACGGACTTTTGGCTTTAACAAATACCCCCTCATCCACATTAGTCCATTATATCGAGGTTCTACTGTAATGATATTTCTCGAAAAGGATTCTTGGAGGATAATTATTGTACAGTTGGTCTTGGATGTCTTAAATGGACATTATAATGAATATTTTATAATGATTGAGTGGGTCAAAATCATAAACGCTATTGAATTATTAAAGTGAGTCGCTCATGCTGTATTAATCTTTAACATATTAATGCCTGTATCATTTTTAATTTTTATTTAAACTCACATTATCATAGAAAAGTACTAGAATTAATAATTAAAATGTCATCATCATAGACAGTAGGGTTTTTCTTTTAATCCGCTAATTATTCCAGATCTCTGGCAATATCTTCAAGATCTGCATACTCTCGTCGGAAATCTTCAACGTAGAATGGAGAAAACACAAGAAAATCTAAAAGAAATACGATCAATCATGTCATCTTGGATCAAAGTTCCTGTATTTGAGAGAAAGGATGGAAAAAAGGTAATTAATATTAAAGCTTTCTTTATAAACTCACCGTATGTGGTGTCACTAGATATTAACAAACATCAAACTCGCATCATTACTAATTGATTTACTAAAGATTATCCCTAATAGATTTTCAATTACTTCTTATAGTTGTACAAATTATTTTAATTCCATTGTGAATATCTTTTAAAGCCAATTAAAACCAATCCAACCTTGTAAAATTATTATACGCATATACATATTTGTCCAACTCTAGTAAGATCCACAATATCTTCTAACACCAGAATAGCAAATAGAACAGTTCAAGAATACTTAAAACTGAATTGGTATCATTTTGAATATCAATATGTGTATGGATAAAATTAAACTGTGTGGAATATTGTTAGTGTGTATATTGCCCTCAATTGTATTCCAGGAAAACTACAAAGCTGTAATATCTCCATAAATCTCAATTGGTAATTATAAAAATAAGAAGATATTGATCCGGCATTTTTTTAATGATTATAAATGTTTATCATATTTTTATTAGTGTCATCAAATTAAAACAAAATTAACATATATATCTTTTTTATGATCAGGATACGGTTTTATGTATTGATGAGAAACTGGAACGGATAACAAAGCGTTATGGTGAAATAACAAATGCATCGGAGACAATCAAAAGGCTTCTCGATGAGAACATGGAACTCTTTAACATGCAGGAGTGTCAAGATTCAGAAATATGGCTCAACTATATTACATTTGTAGATGAAATTGTCTCTGGGGCATTGCTAAAGACTATTGGATGCAGGTAAATAGTAATGTTGATATTTAAAACACAATGACTTGGATGAAAATATGTTGTACCGTAATTACTTTAGGTATATGAAATTTTTGATGTGGAATATTAGCAATATATTCAAATTTCATTAATTTTTGCTTACTTGGTCACTCTTCCCATCTTGACTTGCCAAAAAATTATACTACAATTTTATAAAATTTGAGGTTAGCTTAGGTTAAGTTAGGTTCGGTTCCCACACCTGTATATCAATAATTATGTAATGGATTCAGTATGAAAATTTAAAGACATCTCCAATACAGATTATGTAGACCTTTGTAAAAAAAACATTCATTTAAGAAACGCATTTAAATATATATTTCTTCATTTTCAGTTTGGGATACCTTACAGAGCACATGGATCCAAAAAATAAGTTAGCACCTCTCTTTGAAGCCCAATTAGAATTGAGAGAGCCGGAGATGGTGTACACTCCTTCTTTGCAAATGGATGATCCTAAAGGATTCAACAGTCTCCTAATGGAGCTTATTGATGATATACTTAAAATGGCTACACTGATGGACCGAATATCTAAAGAAAAGACAACTACGTATGGAGAAGAAGTCAAAGAAAATTCTGATATTCAAGATATGATTAAAGAAGTACTGCAAAGTGTAAATCAGGTAAATAATTGTCAATTGCTTGACACCATGTGGTATTTAAAGCAATAGCAAAACCAAGTTGTGTATTTGATCGTTTTTCTATTGTAGAGTGTAATAGAAAATGAAATATAAACATCATTTAAGAATGAAGTCCGCAATAAACTTAAAGCACTACAGCAATAAAACACTCATTTATAGATAGTTTAAATTTTGTAATTGAAACACACAAAGGTCTCAAAATGATTTCTAAAGTTAACTATTGGTCTAATAAAAGCCAACCATTGTATGTTTGCCAGAAAAACAAATAAAAAACATGGAGTGACTTTTGATTCTTAAAATTTAAAATATTTTCAATCATGTTAATGGTTATGGGTTTTGTTAAGGCATATTGTATTATTTATTATATGTGACTAAACAACTCTAATTTTACCTTGATTTATTATATAAATCAATACAATATATCGTCGTATTACTGGCAAAAGATGTTAAATAAAAAAGTGAGTTTTGAGATTATCGAGTTTTAATGTTTGAGTCTCTCTATTAAAGACATTTTACGACCATTTCATAAGGTATAATGTATGATTATTAAGAAATTGTCACAAAATGTATTTAACAGACAGACTCAAACATTAAAACTCGATTATTTCAAAACTCACATTTTCACTTTAACGTCTTTTGACAGTAATAAGGCGATATTATCAATATAGTGCAGTCTAGATTAGTATTATGAGTATTTAGGTCACAGATTGCTTTCTGTTTAATTCAATTAGAATTCAATTAATTTTAAATATTATGGAAACCACAAGATATTTACATAATATGCATTGTGGATGGTTAAAAAATATATTTCTACTGAATGGTTTAATTGAAGTTGAAATATGATGTGTTTTAGAGAAAAAAAAAAAAAAATATTGAATTTAGATTTGACAATCAAGTCTCATAAAGAAAGCCTGCTTTTATACCTTTTACATTTCGGAGGTTCGTTCAAGGTGAATGCTTTCTGTCCAGTGCCGTAGCTACCGTGGAGCTCCAGGCACACAAATCATTAAGGGCGCAAAATTAGAAAGGCTAATATAGAAAGCACAACATAATATTAATACAAGAGACCTAAAAAACAAAAAACTCTAACATGTAGCTATGTCACTGCTTTTTAGCAATATGTTAGATACTTATTTTTATTTTCAGGTGTTTGAAGATGCTGCTGAGTTTTGTGGAAGCTTTGAAAATTATTCATATCTTTGGCTAGAGGATCGAGAAAGTGTAATGGAAATGTTCCTCTACTATGGTAGGACACTTACCAATGACGAGCTGGACATACTTGCAGTTGACGAGACTCTTGGACCACAGCATAACCCACCAAAAATGGACTTATTCAGGGAGCAGATAGACAACTATGAAAATCTCTTCATGGAAATTGAAGATATGAAGTCGTATAAAGTGTTTAACTCATGGTTTCAAGTACGAAATTCAATAAATATGATATCAGACGTCATTTTTAAACACCCAACTAAAAAAATGTTCACAGCTTTTAACCACTTGACAGTTTTGCCTAAGTGTGACTTGGGCATGGAGTATGTTCGTATACTGACAAGCCTGAGCCTTGTTCGGGCCAATCTTGTTTCAACTTGATGAAATTTTTTCTCAGCATAAATTCCATTGAAACATTTGAGGGCTCTTGAAGCAAAAGTGGCAGTTTTCATAATCCTAAAATGTTGGGAGATCAATAAAAACATTTTATTTCCTCTCTATAGCTGGAATTACTGAAAAAAAAGTAGTGTTGAATGTTCTTATTAGTATTATTTTACCGTTTCATCATTTTTGAAAAAGATCCATTTTGATTATAAAAACTGCCGCTTTTGTTTTCTGTCTTGCACTGTATGGAATGCCATATCTTAATCGGCAAAATGTAATGCGCCGATTGGTCTGCTTAATACCTACCGCTTTTTTAAAAAACTCAATTTTAATTCTACAAAGATGTTCATGTTAGAGCCTTTATTTATTTATTTTTTTATTTATCTTACAACCATATGGAGCATTGCAAGCTTTATACAATAATAATCATATCTAACTCTTTTTAGACAAAACATGGAGACTGCCGTTTTTTTTTTCAGAGCCCTCATTTGCTTAATACTATTTGGTAATTATATTCACCTTTCTCACCGAAATTCATTAATGGAATATCAGTTTATGGCACAATATATGCCATCAACTGGTTGCTTTTATTCGTCAAGTATTATAAATAATTTATATAGGTTGACGTGCGTCCGTTCCGCCAAGCTTTATTGAACACTGTCAGGAAATGGGGTAACATGTATAAAGAACATTTGGTCAGCAATGTTACTTCGAGTCTATCAGATCTTGCCGCCTTTATCAGAGATGCAGACGAAGGACTGTTGCAGGTTTTTATTTTATTATTAACAATGAGTAACTCTAAAATACAAGTAACTAAAAACTTAAAAAAAAGAAATAAAACAATTTAAAAAATGGCTGAAATATTTATATTGATACATTAGATATGGAACAAGATTAAAAAAGAAATGAAAACTGATGCAAAAAATGTCAATAATGATAATGAAATTTTGTTCATGATTTTCAGACAGCTATAGAAGGAGACTATAAGACATTAGTCAGTATTATGGCTTACCTAATGAACGTCAAAGATAGAGCCATAACATCCGATGAGATGTTTGGCCCGCTAACAGATACAATAGAGCTTTTAAAATTTTATGATATGGACATCCCTGAAGAAGTCAATGTTCTATTACAGGTTATGATTTTTTCATTTATATTAATGACTAATAAAAAGTTATCAATAGGATTATAAGTTATGTACATAATATCTTAGTTAAAATTTATGAAATCGATATATGTTTTCTGAAGTCCGGAAAAATGAATTTAAAAATGGCAGTCTTGGTCGTTTTTTTGATTTTATATTCCACCAATATGTATACACAAATATAATATTTGTAATACCAGCGATAATGAACAGCGAATTAGCCTAGATGCTTGCAGGAAAGGTTTTCACCTCTCGCTATTTATTTTCCATCTCCTCAGCTCTAAACTTTATTTTTTATTATTTATATATATTTACTCCCAGGACATTCCCGACAAATAAAGTAGATCGTTTCTCGACATCAGAGCCCCAGAATACGCCTGATTGAGACCAGGTGTAAGGACGGGGCGGGTGGATGGTGGGCACCTTAGGTAGTTTACATATATCATCATAGTTCCCTTGACTTGTCTTCTTTTAACAATAAACAATAAAAATTATGAGCTTATCAGTGTGAACTAAATGACATTCAAAATAAATTTACTAATATTTTATTACAGGAACTTCCAGAACAGTGGATTAATACCAAGAAGCTGGCAATGACTGTAAAACAGCAGGTCGCACCACTTCAAGCCATTGAAGTAACCTGTATCAGAACTAAAATAATCACATTTGATTTCAATGTTAATTTCTATAGAGAGGTCTTTAAGAAATATGAGGTAGTATTAATAATCCAATATTTATATTTTTTTGAAAATTATAAAACTATTTGTAGAGGTATCCAACGTATAAATAATATGATATAATACAAGCAATTAAAAACAATGAAATCCCTAGATTATATCAGCCATTTCATTCGATTTCTTTTTTTATTTTATCAATTATTAAAATATGTTATATATACATAGCAAAGTAATTTAGATATATTTCTTTTTATTTCTTAGTTTTTCAAGTATGAATGTGAAGGTCCGTACCAAGTTTTAGATAGAACCAATAATGAAATATTACTGAGGGAACAAGAAATGAAAAACATTCAGGAGTCTGGATCACTATTTGAAGTAACAGTGCCTGAATTCAAACTTATAAAGCAATGTCGAAAAGAACTCCGATTACTTAAGGTAAAAATTATATATTATATTTGAGTGGCCTGAAAACAAAAACGGCAGCTTTTATTATCTTAAAATGTTGGGAAATAAATAAAAACGTTTTATTTCTTTTTTATGGCTAAAAATTCTGAACAAAACAATATTGAATATTTTTATTAGTGTTGTATTGTTATTTTAATAATATTTACATCGTTTTGGGAAATGGTTTTTTAAATACAACTTTAATTACAAAATTATGAAATTATCAAGATAAAACACATTAATTTGGTCTGTTTCAAATTCAATTTTAATTCTTCAGAAATTTTAATGTTTCTTTTCTTTAATGCCTTTCTTCTCTTAAATGATTTATCTTAAGGCCATATGCAGAATTACACAATGATATATCTAACTCATTTTCGACACAAAAGGTGGAGACTGCAATCTTTTTTTCCAGAGCTCTCATATGTAATGAGATCCTTTTGTTAGGTCTGTAGCAAGAACACAATTTTGACAAAGAATAAAACATAATGTTACTATACAAATAAATGGCTACAATTTACTTTTAATTGAGTTCATTTTCTTATAATCAACAAAATATAAAAGAGGTAACAGATTATTTTACCGTATTCACTTTAGAGACAAATCAGAATTAAATAATTTCTCTAATTGACTCTAATGTATTATAATAATAACTCTAGTTGATGTCATTTCAATTATTTTTCTTTTTAGCATCTTTGGGATTATGCCCATATTGTTCAGGCTAGTATTGAAGACTGGAAAACTACACCGTGGAGGAAAATCGATGTGGAAAATATGGATATAGAGTGCAAAAAGTTTGCCAAAGAAATTAGAATGATGGACAAAGAAATGCGCAGGTAAATTATTATAAAACCCAGGTATGTGAATAGATAATCTAACGGAAATAAACAATTATATACAACTACCATAAGGAAATAAGAAGAAGAAAACAATGGGATCATTCAGCTATTAGAATCTATTAACCTCTTTACGGTCACACGATAGAGCGACCACTCAGCGACACAGTGACGGTTACTTGAATACTACTAAACTGTG
>JAGVSQ010008070.1:0-14709 GCA_022683975.1 Rhyacophila evoluta
GTTTACCAGTTTTAAATAATTCAGAATTTAAAATCAATTTTCATCAAGCACCATCGGTCGAAAATATTAATTAATAGACGTAATGTTTAAAAATATTGACATTTAAATATAGAAAAATGGTCACGCATTTTTTTAGTGCCTGGTTAGAGTTTATATGTTATAGATAAATTATTTATTAATAATATTGTAACATATTAGTCGTGTGTCATTAAAAATCGTTTAAATAAAATATTTAAAAAATAGTACTAAACGCTTTTTACTGTGGACAGCCACGTTTATAAGATACAAGTTAAGTCAGTGAACTTTGAGTATCCACCAAAAGCTTCAGAGATAAGGCTTATATAGAATATCTACGCTCGTGCATATTTAAACGTTTAGATAAAATATTCCCATACTAAAATCATGGTTTTCGCCAGCTCTTTTTAGCTCGAATCTACGACTTCACTTTGAGTGACGTCACTCTCTACGTAACGAGAGCCTGGCACCCGCATAAAACTTGCCGCAACTTACGAAAGCCATTGTCTACTACGGATATAGGACATAGTATGTGGTATGTACAGTATCGCAGCTCAACTGCGATAGTATGTAAGTCCTGCCAGTTAAATTTTCAAGGATTTAGAAGTTCAGGATTGAAGTTTTACTTTGACATTGTTTGTACATACGATGATGAAGTCTCTGAACTCTCTACAACACATAAGTAGAGTTTGGAAAACTTATTCCAATACATAAAGACACTGTTTATTCCACATTTTTTTTCTTCAGCTAAAACAATAATAATGGATTCTCGAGGAAAGTCTATTAAGGATTTTTTGAGAATTTCTTTTGCAAGGGTATTTTTCTTTTTTAAATTATTAACACAACTCAATAGCTTGCTTCGTAATTAAGAATACTACCATTTGAATGTATTTAACCAAATTTTGCAAGAAATTTATAGTATAAGTTTTTTTTCAACATATTAGCATCAACAGTTAAGTACATTAACTGTGAAAAGGAAAAAGAGCGTAACCATAAGTTTTCCAAAATAGCTTTTGTTCGATAATCACAATGTATACAATTTAATACACGTTACATCAAAATGACGCAAGCTGAAAATGACAAACTAAAGTATAAATTTAGCATTTACATTCTAAATAATGATTGTCTATCAAATTTTTGATCAGGAAAAACTTCTTCCACCTAATGAATTTTTCTGCTTTGAGTATTGAATACTGTATCTATTTTTTTTTAATTTGAACTCATCGGTGATTTTAAATCTAGCACCAAATGTTTTCATTTATCAATAAGATCTTAGAAGAGTGTAATTTTTATAATATTAAAAAAGTGTATTATTTTAAGAATCTAATCAAAAAATAAAAAGGTATTTAAAATTAATTAATAATAACATCTTGGTAAGGATGTAGACCGAATGAAAAAAATGTATAAATATCTAGTTAGTTCTGTCCAGGTTATACGCGTTGGCGTATACTATACTATATAAAAATTAAATAATCCTCATTTGCATGTTGAAAAGTTTACAACTATCATATACAACTAAGCGCTGTATTACATTTAACTCATCTTTTTTACTCAATCTTTAAACGGTTCATAGTGTTTGTGATAATACTCTACCATGCTACAAATAGCAATATCAATATATTTAATTATTTATTTCGATTTAGTGCTAGATATTGGTGACAAATGGGATTGTAACAACGTTAAAACGTTTCCATAGTTACACATGATAATAAATTACATGTGAAATTTTCATTTTTAAGTGAAACTATCAATGGAAACAGCCAAGTCTAAGATGACTTAAAACTAGTGAATCAAAACTGATTTTAGTGGATTTAAATTGATTTTTAAGTCAAAATCGTTTAAGGTATGGAAACCATAAGTAATGATGTATATTAATTACATATTAAAATAAACAAATTTCAAAAACTGATTGTATTTGAAAATATTTATTAGTATTTATAGTTATTCATTTATCCTATCAATAATTTTGTTTATTAATTTTCTTATTAAAATTATGTATCATATAAATATACCCATCTGTCTTCGAAGAAATAAAGTTTAATAAACAAGCACTTCCATTTCAAAAACTTAAGCTTTTGAATGGAAAGACCGCGAGACTAGTTTCCACACTGAAATTCAATACCCTCACAGAAATAACATGGGAAAACTATTCAATGTGCATCCTGGAAATACATTTTCCTTCTGAGATTTGTCAGTTTTCTTTCATTTTCAAAATTCACAGTAATATTTTACTTTATTTATTTCATTTTCTTTGCATATTTGCATAGTCAATTTGTATGTTTAAAATTGTATCACATAGTAAAGAATCACACATTTTTATATTATTCTGTAGTTTTAACAAATACATCGTGTATATAGTGGAATTTTCAGTAATATTCAAGATATATGAATAAGATATTTGTGAAAAAAGAGCGTTGAAATTTTTTTGAAGCATCTCGAGAACTTGGGCGAGCTAGATTCATTGTTATGGATTCACATTTATTATGATGAATTTGTAGATACTCTTTTGGTATAACATCATTTTAAAATAAACCATCCATTAAGTCTATTTCAATAATATTCCTTAAAAACTATAATGCTTAAAAGATAAATGTGCGATTCTTTCTTGCCAAAATGCATTTTATTTATCAAACATTGTAGAATATTTTGTAAAATTTACTTTACTGGGCTTAAAATTTCGTTTAAAGGTATGTACACTATAATTAATATAAAAAATGTATTAATAGCCACTGTATAACTATCTATAAATAATAAAAGTTTAATTCAAAGAATTATAAAGTAGATGAATATTGAAATAAACTTCTTACACTTACATATAAGTGCATATAAATACGCATATAAAACGAGTTTATACTGTGAGCTTTAAAAGCACTGTACTTCTGCAAACTAAAGGTTGTTTTAATGAAACCCTGAAAACTTTCCCTCGTCGAGTTAGTAGTTAACGCATTGATCCACGCGCGTCAGTCGCACTAATACCAACCAACTAATTAAAGGAATGCGCTACACAAGGTGCGTCTAGCAAAGCTAATTATATTGCGTTCTCACAGTAGCCTCGCTTGCCTGAGTCACTTGCATATATAAATATTGATACAGGATTATTAAAATGATACATATACAACAATAATCGATTATTTAAAATAATATTTTAAATAAACTAACATCTTTGCACAAAACAATACATTATGCCACAGCCCTCAAGCACTGTCTACTAGATGGCGTCTGCAGAATTTTATTGAACTCTCCAGTTGTTTTTTGTCCTTTCTGGATATGCCAGAACTTAATTCCGCTGATTACATACATCTTCTAAGTATAAAACCTGACGATCGTATTTGACGCAGAAAGTTCATCGATCGGAAGAAGATACAAGCTTGATTCAAGTTCTCTAGACGGTATGTTCAGTACATGTTCAGTTAAATTTGATTATAAATCTCACGAGTTATACCACTAATAAGATTAAACCTTTTAGAAAAACAGTTTTTCAACGAAAATTGTTATTTATTTACAAAACATGAAAACAAATTACAAAATATGACGAAAACCTTGTAAAATTACTATTTATTCAAATGTTAGGCTTAGGTTAAGTAAAAATATTATATTTTTTATATCAACAATACGTTAATCTGTTATTTTGTTTTCAATTTTTTATCAAAACATTCTACGTTTTAAAGTTACATAAACGGTATTACGTTTTCTTAAGACGACGTTCGTTTCATGGAATTCTCACGACTCACATGTCAGGCAAATTATTATTTTCTTAGAATAGGTTAAATGTACACGCTGTTTCGACTGCCTTGCTTGTTTGTGTTGCAATATAACACCGAAATGTTGCAATTTAAACTTCATAATTTAATATTTAATTTGAATGTTTGAAAACAATTGTACAGTTTAATTAATTTTGAATCAACTTCGTTATAAGAATTAAAATATACAATGCGAATCAGTTGTTTTGTTTCAATATTACCACAGCAAGAATATATTTTTGATCTCTAAAATTTTCTACCACAACAATACTTAAAAGTATATATTTTTACAGCTTTTCACCAACAGTCTTTTCAAATTATCACTCATATAACATCTAGCATCAACGTTGGTCCTGCACTGCTACGTGATTAAAATACTAAAAAAGCTCTTGCCTCTTTTTTTTAATCTAACTGTACTCTCTTTTGAATGACGACAAAATACAATCAACATATTTTTAACTTACTACTTTCTCAAAATTTAATGAAACTTAAAATAATTAGAATTATCACGTATCATTATTGCTTGTAATTTTATTCCTATAAATATGTAAGTGATAAGCAATTGCCACACGATAAAATTAATAAGTATTTGTTAAGAAATTGCGTTGAAAATGCTTTCGTAGATTTTTAAGATATGACGTCTTGGTAGTAAGCGATCGATATAGTGTTTGGAAGGCCTATGGGGTATTAGCATATAATTGCACGAGAATGCAAATAAAATGCTTAGTAATAGAAGTTTTGACAAGGTACCACATGGTTTTAATAATTTCCAATCGCATGATCTAGCAATTCGTTTAATTTCTGGAATCAATATCTTGTTCGACAAGACTCGATACTGATAGAGTTTCAATTAGTTATAACTAACGATAATGCACGCCAACTAAGACTGCGCGGGGGATACATTTTCCACTTTGAAAAGTACACCGCATTCGTTACGCCACCGTATACGCGAAATGAGCAAAACTCTTTGGATTGAAAGTTGTTTGTTTATTTATATCAAAATACTCATTTTTAAATGTAGGACTCAACTTAATTAATTGTCTCCTCGATGGTTTAGAAGTTAGCGTGCGTTCTTTGCATCAGGTAAGTGAAGGTTTGATTTCCACATCTGTTGGATTTTTAGAAAAAAGAAAAAACATTTGCCAAAACATGGCGGTTATCCATTTACTCTGCCTTTAGAGCAGATATCTTCACATTGTATAAATATTTTGAATCATTTTATCACAATAATTTACATTTAACGAATACTTTAAGATTTTCTTTGTGTTTTGTTTATTTGAAAGCTTTATTAATATTGAAAAAGCTTTGTATTATTTTAACTTTTTAAGAAGGATTTATACTTAACTTTCATGTTTTTGTTTTAAATATAGTGAATTTTTAGTAGTCTTGAAATATTGTGCCAAAAGTTGTTCAGTGAATCCAAGCAAAGTTTTGTTTTATGGTTTCCTTTATAATAAGAGATTGTTTAAGAAAACTCAATGTATAATAGATGCATATAATAAAGTATGAAGTACAAACAGTATCATCATTATCACTAATTGGAATGGATCTTCAAATAAATGAATATGTCCTTAGCTTTAAGTTTATTTTGATTCCAATATAACCATTATCATTATCAATTGGTTCACACATAAAAAATTTCCCATTTTCGTCTTCTTAATCAGTCCAGCCCTGTCTTTCAACCTGATTTTTTGATAAATATAAAACAAATATGAAAAAAAAATATTGTGCTTAACTTTTTTGATGCCATACAAAGATATTTCGCTGTCTTACGATAATAGCGAGAAATACTCACAATGATGTCATTTTTTCATAAAATCTAGTTTTTCGTTATATAACACACAATGAATAAGAAATGTAGAAAGTTTTAAAACAAAATTTTTCTTGTTATGAAAAAAAAAATGTATTCAAATTATTACAGCAAATGCATTCTTTTTCAATAGAATGCCAGGATTTTTAAAAACAATATAGCAGTTAAAGGGCTAATTTTTTTTTTATGACCGAACAAATGGTTGAATTATTTTATTTAATTCAATACTAAGATTACCATACATTAGTATATCATTTGATTTTTATCATATTTATTATGCATAAGATTAGCTGTCTTTGCAAAAACAAACAACGAATGATTGATCAAATAAACGAACGCAAATAATTGAAAGACTGTTCTTTAACTGTTTACTGAGTTACTGTTCATTTTTGTAGTTAAGGATAGTTTTTCTTTTAGAAATATAAATATAAAAAGTTTATATTATAAATAAACTGTCACCCGAAATAAAAACTATCATATGTTAGACTGAATTCAATTCACAGGAAAGCTGTTTAAAAAATATTAGAATAAATACAGTGTTTTTACTATTTATATATATGTAGAGAATATTTTGTAGGAATATATTACCTTTAAGAGAAAGTAAATATAACTTTGGATAAGCATGTTTTTATTGTTTTAATCTCTCATAAAATATATTATTTTATTACTAAGGGTACTTTAGTTTTAATGAAATTTATTTATGAATATAGTATGTTTATATATGATATGTATTATATGATACTTAGCATATCAAAAGTATGAAATACATCACGTTTAGTAGAAAACTCGTTTTCTTTCAATTTGACTTACAATAGTTCTGCATTTCAGTGACGAAATATAATGAGGAGTAAAGAATAAGGCTGCGAAGGTAGACAAAATGCTTTATTCGTTCCACCATGAAATTTTTGTAAAAGCTCTCAGTAAAAACATAGAAAGAAGCTTTCATCGTCATACCCTCCCAATGTACAAACGCCAAAGTTAATATTCTCAAGAAATCTATCGTTATGCTATCATTAAAAGCAATTAATATCGTAAATAAATGTTTCGCGATTTCCGCTTACTCTGTTTGCTAATTTATTCATTCGTCTGAAACTGTGAGCACAAACTTCACGAGTGTTTTGCGAAGGTGCTTTGATCAAATGTTAATTTCCTCGTAAACACGGTTGAAATACGAACACGACTACATCTGGAATGAAAATGTCACTGGGAAATGCATTTGAAATAATAATATTAAGATGCATGAACTAATTCAATGAGAAATATACAATAATTAAATAACAAATATCACATTTATTAATAACATGACGTTGCTTTTTTTATTGGTATTATAAATGGATACAGAACAATTCAGGATAAGTTCCAATAAATAATTGAAATAAACCACCACAAACATAAAACACCATATGTGCTTAATTCTTTTATATTGTACAATATAATAATAATAGTAGGATGTGAGGAGTGTAGTTTCAAAGTGAACTTAATCCACTATGACAAAATTCAAAGGTAAAAATTTTAACGGAGTATTTTTTTTTATATAGAAGCACCGGAGAGTATGTAAGCCAATAAACGAAGCTAATTTCAAAAATATTGGAAGCCTTTAAAAAAATACTATAGAATTATTTCATAGAAAAAATACGCCTTTAAAATATTTTGCTTTCAATTTTGATATAATGGAATAAGTTCACTTTGGAACTACCTTTATATAGTGTGATAGTTAAATTATTAATGTTAATGCACTACCGAGAACCAATAGAGTTATTTTTATCTAATTTGACGTGGGACTAGGTCTTTAATAAATTTAGTCGTGATTTTATGAGGATGACATATCAGTTTTTTAATATAACACATCAATAAATACCAAAATTGCAAACAATGGTCAAATCACCAAAACTTTCTTGTGCACTACCATGACCGCTGATTTAATCCATTGTCCTGTTATCAGAGAGATCCTATCCCCGGTAGCGCAGAGGTTAGCATACGCGCCTAGCAACCCGGGGGATGCGGGTTTGATTCCCACATCTGTCAGTTTTTTAATAATCATTTAAATTGCAGATAGAACTTGGCGTATCCGTTTCTTAGTCATAGGTTGCGAGTTTTCAATATCTACAGACACAGGATTTTTTTTAAAATAAAACTGCTCAGAAAGTTTAGCAATTGACTGAAAAACATATTATTAAAACCAGTATTTATGATACAAATATGTGTATACTCGTTTTATGAAGTGGTCATCTTTAAACTATAAAAGATCCGTGTGAAAATTTGTCAAGCGACCTTAGTCAAAAGTATTCTTTTTAAAAGTGACGCGTGCAAAAATATTAAAAACTGCGGAGTTTCAATTTATCAAAAATGAAAGCTTCAAAAATGTCTTGCATTCAAAAAAAGCTTCAAAAATTGGTGACCTGAGTGACGAGTAAAAGCTTACAACCGATATACATTATATGGTGAAATCATTATTTCGTTATCAAAGATCAGGGCAGTATGCAACGCAAGGAGGTGTACACCTCCCGAATCAAGTTCGCCAACTCTTGTCCCGAGAGACCAGGCGTCTTAAGTGCAGAAAGTAACGGCGTAGATAAAATATCAAGTCGAAAGTGACTCTGAAGCAGACCTGGTATGGGAGCAATGGCGCACTGGACTGAGTCTCGAGATGCATCCTAATCAGGCAAGAGACAGTGGCGTTTTATTTCCGTCGTAATATAAACTATTCATATTCATGTGTACGATACACAAACAAAATTTCATTAACGTTATCACCCTTAAATATACTAACGGATAACCTAGAACGATAGAGATATTTTTTATTTTTGATTATTTTTATTAAATCCGTACTATACTCGTGTGAGTGAGTTTTGAGATAATAGAGTCTTAATGTTTGAGTCTCTCTGTTCAATACATTTCACGACAAGTTCTTAAGGTATAGTGTATTATTTGATAGAAATTCTCGTAAAATGTATTTAACAAAGAGACTCAAACACTAAAATTCGATTATCTCAAAACTCACCTTTTTACTTTAACGTCTGTTGCCAGTAATACGATGATATATTACTCTGCTGGAATAGATTCAAACCGACTTTTTAATATATTTAATTTTATTTATTCTATTATAGCAAGTACGCTAGTAGAGTAGTTAGCGTAATTGGTAGCGTGAGCGCCTAGTAATCCGCGAAATGCGGGCTTGATTCACCATCTGTCAGATTTTTTAAATCTGAAAAATGCGGGACTGGATGCCCATTGGGTTGAGCTGTTGTCTGACAAACGGTTCTTGCTAAAAATAATTTGTCAAGACGTATTTATATTGCGGAGATCCACATACTTCCTCAGGAGTGAATATCTTCACACTGTGTAGATCCATATATGCCTCACTTTGGGAGCGATCATAGTATAAAAAAAAAACAAATTAATTTTATACACAATATTTTTAGTATATCCTTCATTGATAATGAATTTATATTTAAGAATTATCCATTATTTCCATTTTTTATTTGATAAAAATAGTATTTTATAAGTTTCGAGTCATTTATATTAACAAATAATTGACCTTTAAGAATCGTGTGTAGATTTTTGTCTCTGTATACGTGTACTGTTCACCTCCTCTCTCTTACTCTTTTTTTCTTATATCTATGCTATGGCAAAGTACCTCAATAAATAATATATTAAATAATAAACCAATACAGGTATATGGATATGCTTATTTTAAAAAATCAATTTAAGCAAATAGTTGACATTTAATTCTTGTAAAAAATCTGTCGAGATAATGGTTTGCATTGTGGAGGTATGAGCTTTATTTCAGAAACAAAGCTTTTGTATCTTTGCATTGTAAATACTTATTTTGTCAGGTTAGCTTTCATGAAAATTGGTTGTCAGCTAACCACTGCACTGAGTAAGCCATTTATTTTTGTATCGAAAAAATCAACCATCATGAGAATTGTCCTACAATCTTCGGATCTAAAGTTTGCATGCTAACCTCTTAGTTACCAGGGTTGTTAATCGCAAGACGAAGTCATTTCACGCACTATGAGATTTTTTACAACAGTGTGTTAATTTTTAAATCTCTAAATTATCTTATTTTTATGGATTAAAAGTTGACTCTAATAATTTTTAAGTGAAGTAAAAAAAAATATAGATGGATATTTTTTATACCATGTCTGCTCAAATAATGGAGTATATGAATCTACAATAGTGCAAAGACGACTGCTTTAAAAATGGAGTATACATTTATTCGCAACGTGTCTTATTATTTTTTAGAAAAATTGATTTCGGTTTAACCCAATATTCAGTTCTAAATTTTTAGATTTTTTTAAATCTGGCAGATGTAGAAACTGAATCCGCATTCTCGGATGAAAGACGCGCACATTACCTTCTCGTCTACCAGTCAGTCAAAATAAATATTTAAGAAGTTTTATATTAAATAATAAATTATCCCCCTTCTTTGGTGGAAGATAGTATTCTGAAAGAGGAGGCGCTTGAGACTGTTCGATCGACTAATATTGTATGGATTCGACGGTTATATGAGGAGTGCATAATATTGAGAGGATATATGAGGAAATGGTCCACCCGAAGTGTCAGACCAATGCTGGTTTCAAGGCAATATATTCATATTCAAACAGAGTCTCTCTCTCTATAACGGAATATCAAGTGTACATGCCAACTTTGTTACTTGCAAATAATAATTCAGAGATTGTTATTTAAATACGGCATGCAGTAAATAGATAAACTATTAAATAATATATTATTATACTTAGATACAGTTGTATGAAAATTATAACGACCATTTAGGAGTCATATAACTATACTATACTTTGATGATAATAAATACCTAATTTAGCTAATATTATAAGTATAAAATATAACTTAACTTATTCACACGTTTCTGAAAAAAAAAAATTCTATATTTTTATCATTGATTATTCATTTATTTAATGTTAAATGTGTAGAATGTGGAGTCTCCCCGGTAGCTTAGTTGGTAGCGTACGCGCCTAGCAATCCGAGGAATGCCAGTTCAATTCCCAATCTATCGGATTTTAAAAATCTAAAAATGCTACTAGACTGGACTGCCTATTGGGTTGAGTAATCGTCTGACAAACAATTCTCGTGAAAAATAATAATGCTTATTCACATTGAGACGATCCATTTACTCCTTTTTTGGAGTGGATATGTTCACACTGTATAGATTCATGTGTTCCTCTTTGAGAGGTCAACAAAATCATTGATTAAACCTGTTCACTTATTAGTTAAGTATTTTTTCTTAAATGCGTAGGAGTGTATGTATTTTTAAATTGTGAACATTAGTGTCTACTCTAGAAATTGATTATTACTTTTACTATATGAAAAAACAACAAATTTTCACTATTGATTATCAGTCGATTTTTCAAGTTCAAGTCAAGTCTTTGGGTGTTTAATCTTATATCTATGGTTATTATTTGTACCTATCAGATGTAAAACTGCAATATTTGGTATTAAAGTACATAGATCAATATTATGTCACCGGTAGGCTAAAAAATGAATGAAAAAAAAAACTTTTTAAACTCATAAATGAACTCAAATTTAAAGACTTTAAAATTGTTTCATCCATTGAATATTTTTTTGATAAATATTGCTGTTAAAATATTATCCTGGAATACAAATGATTTATTATTTGAATGGTATTTTAAATGATCTTTTAAAAGGTTATTTCAGATAGTTTTTTTTATTTATGATAGGTATTACGTCTGAAATGAATGATAAATTATATTGTATACTCTATTATTTTTCATTCTATGTTAGTACGAAACATGAGAAAAATGATAAATACAAATAGAAAACGCGGTTTTAAACAACGTTTCCATAATGTCACAATATTTTTACAAGCATTATGGATGAACAAAACATCTTAAATATTGTACGGCTTCTAAACTAAAAAGAATATATTTTTTTGGTATTACAGTTGTATTTATTACTTAACGGCATCTATATAACGAGTGATCCAACATTAAATTGTAATTAAATGCATTTTTTTAACCTACGGCAGATGGCAGTGTTATAGATTTAGATGAATTGGTAAATCATAATTTAACACCTTAATACAATCGATTAGTGATATTTAGTTAATACCCTGCATTGCTTAAAAATATTTAAAATATGTAATTTATAAGTAAATATTTAATTTGCAAGGTTGATTTTGCTTTTATGCTAGTCGTACTAGATGCAGTTTTTAATATTATCGATTGGCAAATAGCTTTTTTTAAATGTGAATCAATAAATTATCATAAATGCTAATAAAATAATATTTTTACTAGCTCTTATATTGATTTTTTTTAATGGTTTGGCTTGATTGAATGAATACAAATATACGTGCTTATAAGTCACTCAAAACTTCTGAAGAATCCAAAGTTTTTTTGGATATGGCAAGTAAATTTGTAAAATTATATATTTCTGTTATATATATATATACAAAAATATATCTTTACTATCTGGAGAGTAACATGTGTATAAATACTTTGCTCTGTTTGCTCACATTGAAACAATTATTTTATCATCACCATAAAGTTTTCTTCTAGGATAGTTATTATATTAGGTGTAGATGAAAAGCCTTTGTTAAGCAATCACATCAAAATTTAAAAACAATCTATTTTAGTGAGTGCCTTAAACATTCAAACCTCTAAACTTCCTTTTTTATTTTACCTTTATTAACACGTCTATCTTCGTAAAAAGCGTGAAGTGCGTCTTGAAAAATTCTACACGTCAGCGTTTCACTTGAACAAGTGGATGAATATAGATTAATGGAGCAGCAATGAACGTTTTACTGCATATAAATAGAGTAAAAGTGAATTGTTTGTGGCGTTGAAGCAGTAATATGATATTAGAAAATATTAAAGTGTTATCCATTCATGTAATTATATTTGTATTCAAATAAGTGATAAGACTTAATAAATATAAGAGTTAGTATGTTATACATTTTCTCACTGCCCACATATAGTGTAGCCTGAAGATGCCGAAAGGTGGAACCCGGGTCGCCAACAGCGATCACACATATGGAAGTTTACCAGTTTTAAATAATTTAGACTTTAAAATCAATTACTATCAAGCAACATCAGTCATAAATATTAATTAAATATAAGAGAGTTCGGTAAACAGTTTCACTGATAATTATTTCAAATTGGTATTTACCAAATATTTTGGTGACTTTATTGACTTTCGAAAATAAATTTCCATTATTATTTCTAATTTTGGTAAATTTGTAAAAATTATAACGCAATGGTTATTTGAATAATAATATTGTGTTGTAAATAAAAATAAGTGATGTCTTGACTTTTTGGTGGTCGTAAGTTGGTGGTCAAGACTTCTCATCCGGGGCGTACGGGTTCAATTTGTACGTCCCCTGGGTTATTTTAAATCCAAAAATGCATGATTCAATGCTTATTGTATTGATCGTTACATCTTACTACCATACAAATATATGTGGTATTGTTGGTTCATTAAAAGGTTTCTTTGTCATATCTACAGTAGTTGTAGTATAGTATTTTTTTGGATTTTTACCTCAAAATTCAAATCGGTGACCAACAATCAATGAGAGATATTTTTTTAAAAGCTAGACCTGATATAAATATTACACCAAAGATATTGCAATATAATTTGCAATAAATATTCTCGTTTATATGCGAACCTTGGAAAATTTTACGACGTCGATGCGGTCCGTGGGGTAATTTAGGTTGGCCAGGCTTGATCTTTATGGTATATTTTCGAAGCGAATACAATTAAAATATTATTCTACTAGAATTGATTGCAGAGTTATTTGTAAAATTTTATTATAGAGCACTAGAAAAAAAGTGACCACGACCATTAAAAACTTTTTTGCCCCTTTAGCAGATAAAAACATATTTTTCCCATGTCGTGTAGAAAAAAATATTGATAAAAGTGTTTAATTGAGTATTTGAAATATTCAGTTTGAATTTCTTGTCATATTATTTTAATCTGTGAGTTAATAATCTTTTAATCACTTATCGGTTTTATACCAAAATTTAATATCGAAAAACCGTTAACACGTTAAAACCCGTACCGCGTACTGACCGCGGCTGTATCGAAATTCCAGCCCAGGCCACACGCCAAGTGAATTAATGTCAGCTTCGAAGTAAAACGTATACAGCGTAGTAAAAAAATGAAATTATACAGTCGCCGCGTCTCCAGAGCATGGATGGGGATTTAGCAAAACGATGCCAAGTTTGTATATGTATATGCCCCTGAAGCATCGTTCACTTTAGTCCCGGCGATTTGCTTAAACCAGAGATTTTTGAATGTACGGCGTCAAGCCGGGAGAGTAAACATTATGCGAAGGTTGGCTAAGCTCTCCAAGTGACTCATGATGGGAAACTTTACCACTCTACAAAAGCTCAAAGGTAACTAAAACTTTAGAATAAAGTTGCGATAAATATCGTACGAAGTTTTTCGCTGTATAAACTTTTATCTATATCATATTACTCAATTTCACAAATTTTTGATTAGTGGTTAAATATTAGTGCCGGCATGTTATAAAATTATCACTTTTAAATTAAATTCTGGATAAATTATTAAGTCGCTAAGCATGAATATTGTTCAATAATAAAATTAAGACTAGAATATGATACTGCCCTTTTAAGTAAAATCACAGTATCTTGCATTTATTCCCAATGTAGATATTGTGTTTTACTAAGTACGGTAGATTGATTTATTGACACGGCAAAACTTAATAAAAAAACATTTTATACCAGCGTTATAGAGCATGGGAGACGCCAAAATTAAAATTTTTTTTTATTAAGAGCGTGTTTATATTACCATATCTATCAAAAATATAAATTGTGGGGAGGTGTAGTACCAAAAATGTTGGAAACTACTGATACACACGGAAGATATCAATTTTATTTATTTGGGGTTTTTTTATTCTGAACGATAAATCATCAACCAAAAAAACAGCTCAATAATATGATAGATCACGGCTTTAAGTCAATATCAATTTCAATCAGCAACAAAAATTGTGTATAAAAACAATAATTTTCGTTCGAATATTATATTGTTACGAAAAAAGTTCGGCATTTTAGGGTTTTTAATATAATTAAATGACAATATGTTTTTATATTAGATACTAGCTGATCAGTACCCGGCGTTGCCCGGGTCCCTTTTTGTTTCGAACTT
>JAGVSQ010008071.1:0-14708 GCA_022683975.1 Rhyacophila evoluta
TTTTAATATGTTTTTAATATGTTTGTTATAACCATATGTGTCGTGTTGTTAATGTGTTAGGCTTATAATTTGTGAAATTACAACATGTTTAAAGTAAATAAATAAATAAATAAATGCGACATTTGAATCATTTGAAATTCAAGTGTTATCTGCGTGAATCATCTACTAATTTATTTGATGCTTAGAATACTGATATATCATAAATGCTTAAATTAATTTATCGACGTATTTTGGACATATCGAAAAATAAATGATTTTTAGTTGAGAAGTTCAACCATTTTGCCGAAGAAAATCATGCAGTAATTAGGTAAAAGTTTAATTTTGTCTTAGTTATTAAATAAAATACTAATTACCTTAAAACTATTATCTTTGCTCAATAGAAATACGACAGATAAACGAAAATATAACATACAAAGACCCATATTGAGTTTTCATATTTTTCATGGAAAACAATACACTACATTGAAAGATTTTTTTTTTTTATTGAAAACAGATGAAATGTTATACTTTATCTCGTTTATTTACTTAACACCCGTTAAGGATATTAGTTTTAATAATAATAAAAATAAACCATTACATACAAATTTCAATAAGTGTTAGCCTACAACGGGTATAACAATCATGAAAACTAATCAATTAACAGTATTTTAATGAAACTATTGCCAATCAAAACGATTGAATTGTATAAAATTACAACCGTCTCGCGCGGAAGATAGTGTTACTAATAGCAATTTTATAGGCATCTATTAACTTCATGCAAGATATATTTCTATTTTCTACTTAGCATTAACATGACGTTACCATACCATGAACCATTGTAGTCTTAACTGATTTTGGTTGATTATATTATATTTTCATCTGGAATATGGCATGATTTATGGAAAACAAAAATCTATTTTGGAGGTGCCCGAATCTAAAAATGTTTAAAGTCTGTGTGCACGATAAAGCATTACACGTGAAAAGTTTATTTCTTAATCATTTTACGAATAAATAATTATTAATATGGTGGATACAGATTAAAACAAATTATATTTATATTGAAAAAATATGCGATGTGATTAAATTGATTTATTCCTCATCCTTCTTTTCTTGTATCCGCTCCCAAATGAACCATGTAAACACCACACGTCTCCAAAAACTTCTCGTGCTTTGGTGTTTCCCCAATTTCATCGTCCACCAATAGAATTATTAATTTTGTCAATGGTAGAGTGATTTTGATTATTTCGAAATCTTATACGATAATTCTCGAGCAAGAGTGGTGATTGATCGTCCGACGTGAATTTTTACATATGGCCAATGAAGGAGAGTTAAAAATATTAGAGTAATTCTAAAATATATGCATCACCTGCCGAATTTTTACTAATAAAAAAAAACAGGTCTATATGCTCTATCAAAATCCACTGCCGCGATGTATTTACTTCATTATCAGATCAGACATCTTCATATTGTGTTATGTTTCAATTTCGTAGTGCAGACAGTGAAAAAATCTATACTGGTTATCAAATTTAGTTTAAATTAGTATAGTCACACAAATCACATTTATAGTATCTGGGTATAATTTAATGTTTTAGATTTGTATAGTACCTCATAATAGTCGAGTCAAATGAAACTAAAGCTAAATTTTCGAGCAGACTTATTGATTATAATATTTTTAAATATGCGCAATCAATAAACAATTCAGACATGTTACAATACTACATTGTAACAAGTCATACATTTTCAAAGAGAAATAGAATATTCAATCGGTACATACAGTGTGTATTGGATTATAATATCTATGGATTTTCCGAATATTCAAATCATATGGAATTTCTTTAGTTAGTTTCTTTGGTAATTTTGTATTTACGTGTGGGCAACATTAAAAAGTTATCGAACATTTTTTTACAAAGACATATTTGACATTAACAATATTAAAAATAAAATGCCATATATTTAATGTCTTTGTTGTTTGTAGCGTTTATACTGCCATTTACGCAAATAAAAAGCGGTTTTCAACTGAAATAAACCAGTGATTGTCAAAATTTTACATTAATTATTTCAGCACTGTTTGTGATATACGGTCAATTCTCGGATGCGTTTTCAATTGTTTTTTGAAATGATTTCTTGTATGCAAATTTGTCTTTTAACTATCAATATTTTAATATTAATCATATCCGTATTAATGCGTGAAATGACAATATAAAACTATAAAAGTAGCTTGAATTTATAAACTACTCCGAAGTTGCTAAATGTGACCAATATTATTAAATTTAGTCTACTGTGTAACGTAAAACGTGCGCGGCTCGGGATCAGGAAATGCGGACTCAATTTGTACATCTGTCAGATTTTAAAAAAATCCAAAAATATATTTATACTTTCAGAACGGACATCTTTACACTATGTACTTTCATATGCTCCAACTTCAGAGAAAACCAGCCATCATAATTTACTTGTTTTTCTTCCGTATCACTTCACCAATCGGCACCTTCGGGAATCCTATACCTAAGTCTTGCGTCGATCCTGAAAGTGGTATAACTACAAATTCGCGTCCTGGAGAAAGTAAAATTGTTGCACCCTTTATATAATTTCTCGTTTTTTTAAGTCTCGCACTAACTTTACTTTACTTGCGGCCGCCGATTATATTTTGCGTCCCCCTTGATTGCGCGCCTGGAGCAGCCTGCTCTAATTACTCCTCGGTAGTTACGGCACTGGCTCCTGGATCCGTAGCTCATCCGAATGCTCCTTGTAAATACTAATACTATCATTCGATTCTTCTTCAAACTATATTTAATAATATATGACAAAATAAAAGATTAACATTTTAATAATCTTGCTAAAATATAAATTTTACCATTTACCCGATATGGATCCAAACGTCATCAAGAATATTTGAGCAGTCCTATTTATTTTGCGTAATATCATGTTTACTTCAAACTCCAAAATCGCTTTTAACTCTAGTCAGCTATGAAACTCCTCTTATTTTAGTTTGTGATACCATTGTATCAATTTTACAAATATGTACCATTTTGACGGTGTCGTTGACGTCGGCGTCCTAGAAGCCCGCTAAATACTATTTGTAGAATGTGTACGGCGGAGTTGCGGGATGCAGATATGACCTGGGAGAACGCAAGAATACTGGCGGGCGACAGGGATTCTTGGAGGCGGCACGTGGTGTCCATATGCTCCACCTAAAGAACGGATATGGAAGAAGAAAGAAGTACCATTTTAATTCATAATATATTTTGGTAAAATCATTGAACAATTAAATTAAAGTTATTGTTGAATATTGTTAACTTTCTTAATTGTCTGTTTCGCACACATACGTCTTTGGCACTTTCAATATTGGCATTAAGTCACAAAAGTAAGGCTGCGGGAACGACAGCAGAGCGACGGCGGCATATCGACGGAAACAGAGATGCAAAATAACTTTTAAAATATGAGTGAGCAAGTGAGGTAGTTGTTGTGAAATATATTGTCGCGTTATCGAACTATTTGTACACCCATGTATAGTTATTTTGCATCTCTGTTGCAGTCGTTTTGCCGCCTTCGCTCTGTCGCCGCGGCATCTATCGTACCCCCGGTCATGGACAGTCATTTGGAATCAGTTTACAAGTTATCTAATCCGTCAATGATTGAAATCTTTATGGAAGAATTAGATTTTATTTGATAACGGTGGCTTTAATTGATTATTAATAAAAATAGTCATTATTTTTAATGAAAATCTTGCATACAGTTTCATTTTATATTGTTGTTTTACTGGGAATTTTCACTTTGGCTTTTTTACGAGAAAACTCATTTGAATTCAATACATTTCCATTTATTCGGATGGGATAAAAGCGAAATGAAAATGATGATAAGTAATATTTTCTTTGTTTTGGCTTAAAACTTTTGGCATTGGAAAATTGTGGAGGCCATATTTGTTTTCATTTTGGTAATGTCGCAGAATGAAAATTGTTGTGTAGATTGAAAAGATGGACAAGGTCGTAACAAGCTGTGTCAGGAGGTAACTGCCCGAATCATGCAACGCGGACGAGGTAATGAAATAACCAATGATAAAGAATGACAGTGGCGTAACTTCTAAGGGTAACTTACACAATACTTGCACCCTAATCAACATTGATTTAATATTTATTTCCTAATGATTATGGTACTTAACTTTGAATTACAATCACAATTCGATAAATTAAAAATGTTCTCATTGTCACAATTCGCTTTATGAATAAGAGTAACGTTCACTAATTGCTGTTAAACTAATGTCCTGGCATGGAATATGACTTGGACAATAATCAGCCTCGATTGAGGTATTTTATTTTAAGCCATAAACTATGTTGCCTAACGCTTTATGATTCACATGGGTTCGCAATCGTTTTTGGCATATAACCCTCTTTTCGAAAAACAAAAAACTAAATTATATTTTTCGTTATTTTAACCCGCATAATGTAATTATTAATATCTTCTATAAGGTGTTTTATTAAGTACCTGAGCGTTTATCGCCAAATGCTTATCAAATTATTAGATTTTAGTTTGTTTAGCTCGCGAATTGAATAATAATTATTTCTTTCTATAATGAGTCACCTTCTACTCCTAACGCTCCACAAATAATGCTCATGAACCCACTGCCGACCCCCTAGAAGGCTTCAGTGCACACAGGGGTTGTACCATCCACTTTCAAACTCATGTCCTAGTCCTAGGATATTCTACGTTACGTATTAAAGTAACTTATTTATTCTTATCACAATTACATTTTTGACATAATACAACGAAATTCATATCAAATTCTTGGAATACAAGGTAGGTCCGTGATTATGACGATGTCTCCATCTAGTTGCAAGATCTTTCGATCAGCGAAGTATGTATCTTTTTTATAGTAAGATAAGTATCTAAATATTTTTTATCGCGCTTAATATCATTGGCGCTCAAGCCTTCTGTTAACTGCCTATTATAGAGATTATTAATGTATAATAAATAATAAGAACTGTGGATATTTAAACAAAACTGTAGTGTTCTATTATCCAATGACAGTTCTCAGTGACCGATCTGATAGGTGCATACGCTTCTAAATGTTTAAGCACTGTATCTAAATACATATTTTACTGCGTACCTGTTTGAAAAATTGGTAGACAACCAATTTTTGCGAAAAACAATACATATATATCAAATATAATGACGTACATGTTTGTACACTCTACTTGCATTGAATAGGACATGCTTAACAATTTTAATACTAAAATACTTCATATTAGGAACTCGTACAACAGTATAAAGGAAAAAGAACGTAACCCACACAGATTAAATTTTCCAGGAGGCACAAAAAACGTACATTGAATTGATGATTTTCGGCCAATGTTGAAATATTAAATATATAACCGTGAAGTACACAAAGCTAAAGCTGGCATTTTATTTACCTAATCTGATATCTTAATAATTAAAACATTTGACTGATGGTGCTTGATGGAAATTGATTTTTAATTCTAAATTGGTAAACTTTCATAAGTGAGATCACTGTTAGCGACCCAGTTTTTGCCTTTCGGCATCTTCAGGCTATATTAAATGTGAGCAGTGAGCAAACATATAACACTACATACTAAGCATATAGTGTTATCTCATATATGGAAGTTTACCAGTTTAAAATAATTTAGAATTTAATCTGATATCAATGCAATGAGTTATTTCATAAAAAATGATAAAATTGATATGGCAAAAGTCTTTTTTCCTGGTAGCAAATTTCACAGGCCATCATTTTTTCAAACTAAAAAGCAAAATTTCAATACTTTTTCAGTATTCTCAGCTTACGTTCTTTTGATATAATGTATATTAAGTTGTATTCATTGTGATTATCGAAAATAGCTGTTTTTTCCTTGCACGGCTTATATTTAACAAAATGTCCGATTGTTTCAAACTTGATTCAAAACTACAATAATTATGTCCGCTTTAAAAGCATAAATTCTCATGCGAACCAATGTCAAATTTAATTTAAAATCTTTCCAATTTTAAGTGGATGTATAATAATAATATATACTTTAATGTAGCGACTTTTAGAGAGTAGATATAATGATAAAAATGCTCGTAGCTTACATAAAAACGTGTCACAGTGATTTTGGGATAATGTATCTAATTCACACCCGTATAACGATACTTGTGAGTGATAATTTAGTATTTGTTATCTAGTTACTATGGCAAGTATAAATACTCATTCCTTAGTAATTTTTGACACACACATCTCCTTTTTATTAGTGTATAGTATACACATTATGACTAACTAAAATTAGAGATATCAACTAATATTATTTACATATAAAATAATTTGGGTGGCAACCTAGTTTAGGAAATACATATTATAATAATTATCACAACAAATATCGAAAATGTTTTTATTATCTTTATTATCGTTTTAACGCATCAATCTGGACTGTGTCCCTACCTCCATTTATTCCACGGATTCTCGACCTACTTCTTCAGCGGGATTCTCGATTGTTGAATAATACTTCCTCATTGGTTTTTGTTAATACATACGGTGGATTTCACTGAACTAGTGTCCCAATCCATCACAGCTTGACTAGCATCTTTACAGATTCCGTACAAACCAGCGTTATATTTATTTATTTATGTATCGCCTTCTCTAATTGGCCAATATACAAATATGACATGGAGATTTTCCTCTTGAACATATTCAGCATCCTTTCATGTCATGCTGTTAACCTCTTTACGGTCACGCTATAGAGCGACTGCTCAGCAGCACAGTGACGGTTACTTGAGTACTACTAAACTGTAGTAGATTCACAGTAGGCACTCAAAACCGTTTAGAAATAACGGCGGTTATATTCGGCATATCCAAGAAGTTATTCGCACAGAACATTTCAGTGGATATCTTCGTCATGTGCACTGTGTTACGCACTATGCCTCGCGGATATATACGTCATAAGCAGGTTAGTAATATTTCCAGCTTTCCACTTTCCATATGCTAGCTATGTATGTGTCCATTAGAGATTCCAAGACTAAGATTAGTGATGGCAAAAATGGCAATTCTAGAGCGTCGAGATTGGATGGAGCTCAAATCCACTAATAACTAAATCGTCCCATTGAGTGGATATGTTTCTATATAATTATCTTGACGCAATCATTTGTATTATTTATGATTATAATCATATTGTACATTAAAAACTTTTTTTGTATTTTTATTTACACCGTCTACCCTTTTTGATTCATAGTCACGCCACTGGGTGATAGTTATGCGCAAATATATTGTACCAACTCTCGACTCAATAATTTATTTTTGTGTTTTGTATACAGTATAGAAAATAATACGAACAAATCTTGGTTCCTACAGACTGAAATTTTTACAAAAAAAAGTGTATGTAACTTTTTAGCACTGGGAAAAGGTTTTATGTTTTTTAATCACCCCTTTATGATAAAAACGACCCAAATGGGCATTATAATACAAAATCGATTATAGAAAGGAAAAATGACGCAACGCACACATAACAAATTTTACAGGAAGCACAAAAACGTCCATTTAATGATTTTGGACCAAAATCAAAATATTAAATAGGAGCAACCTGCGTGCGTGAAAACTCAAACTGGTATTTTATTTACCCAATCCGATGTTAATTCAGTAAATTGATGTGGTGGAAGTCCTTTTTCCTGGTCACAAGACAAGCCATCTTTTTTTCAAACTTAAAAGCTAAATTTAAATCTTAATTCGGTATTTGGAGCCTATAGCCTTAGATAAAAGTCTATACACTGTGATTATCAAAAATGCTATTTTGAAAAAGCTGAGAACTACGATCTTTTGACATGCTACAGTCGATGTGTAATGAATCTAAGGTTATCCATAAAATTTATGGAGAAAACCAAGTGAGCACTCAATTCTTGAGCCACTTCAGAGGAGTTGAAGGTGTTAAGAAAGATGCCGAGAGGCTGCGTGAAGCTAATTTGGAGGAGAGTTGTAAATTTACTTTGATCGCCACAGAGAAAAATATAGTATCAGTATTAAAAAGACTTACAAAAAATATATTTCAGATTAAAAGAGTTAAGAAAGTAAAATTAAATGTCTTCCTGGTGACGCAGTGGTGAGAGGTTGGCATGCATGCTTCATAGCCAAAGATTGCGGATTTTTCAAAATCTAAAGAGTGATGACTAGATACTCAATGGGTTGACAGCTAATTCTTGTGAAAAAAAACTGTCAAGAGATGTTTCCACATTGCAGATTCAAATACTCCACTTCTAGAGTGAATATCTTCATATTATGTAGATATATATGCTTCAATTACAGAACGAATAATATTTGAAAACTTATTAAAAGTTATTCTTCATAGTTTGTAGAGGTAAATGATATTAAATAATATGTAGATGTTATTTAAATTGGATGGAACGGTGGTAAGCTCAGATGGTATGGAGAAATGCAAAAAGATCGACTACTAATAATTTTTATGGGCACTTCGGTGGGGTGACTACTTACAGAAAGAACTTGGACAAAAAAATGATTATTGCTAGCTGAAAAAAAAAATACTAACTTATTCAAAATTATCTGGACTGGTTAACACCAGCTTCTGTCGTTGTTTTTAATTTAAGTATTTTTTTGCTTGAAGGAGCTAAGGTATGCCCCATTAATAAGACAATGATATAAAACAGGTACATTAAAGCCGCTTATAAATATTTGGCATATCTTTATTATCCTGTAAATTAATATACATAATGGATAACTACAAATAATTTTATTTTCACATAAACATGTAAAACAGAAATATCATTTTGTAGGATATAATTTATAATTATTATGTTGACCTTAATAATTGCAGCTTTTATCAATTAAACAATGAGAAAAACTACAAACTCGAAATACTAAAATAATACAATCATTTTTGTGTTGAAAATTTTCTGACCGATCCATAGACTAGTCAATATATAATATTATCACTTTAAAAAAATACGATTTTAAAAAAATCAGGCGTAGCATTGCGTACCTATTTTACAAATCAATGGAAAAGATGTCATGAATAATTTATTACAAAAAATATTAAAAGTAAAAAATAAAAAGAATGGTAAATAATTGTCATTCACTCATTTTCTTTAAAAATAATTACTTATACATTGTAATTAGATTATATTTTTAAATATCCGAAAAACATTGAATGTATATTTTTTGTGACCAGCTTCAAAAATTATCTTATAAGTAATTAATTGCATTATCATACCTTCCCTAGCTAAAGAATATTATTATATTTCACATGTTATACTTATTTGCACAGTTTTGTATGTGATTTGAATATTGGATAATTAATAATTAAATTAATATTATTTTAATAACCTAACACTGTCAATAGCCATTGTAATATATTTTATTCTAAAGATGGCCGCTTTGACTAGGAGGCACTAAAAGTAAACCATAAAACACAACTGAATCCACTCATTTTGGTAAATATCACAAATTTTCTTTTTAATAATTCATATTTTATACTGTACACAAAGTTTTTACACATTGTAATTTTAAACCAGTTACCAGACCAGCATTATGTCTAAGATAAACAATTATATACGGTTTAAAATAATAATGAATAAATACCTTTAAAAATGGGCAATTCGTTTTTAAAGTTTCATATTTTAAACAAAAAAAGACAGACTTTATTGATGTGAGGCCAAAAATCGCTATCTCTTTATATTGAGTTAATATTTACTCGGAAGACTTATATTTATGAAACATACAGTACACTTCCGCTTTACTGAGACTTTTGGTGAAAACTAAAAAAAATTAATAACTTCTAGATAAAACCAAAATATTAAATCAATTCGAAAAATACAAAAATAAAAACGATTTCATCCTTCTTTATAATTTAATGATAAATTAAAACCATTTTCTTTGAAATAATGCCATTATATCAAGGTAAGCAAAAAGTGGCTCAATGTAAGTCCTGAATAAGCAGAAGTTTTCTGTATGTATAGTTATAGTCTTGACAATGTTGTGAAAGACAAAATAGTTATTTTTGTAATTTGAAAAATTATTTAACCATTGGCATATAATATGTATATACACTCATCCCTCGGTTTACGCGGTAGATACGTTCCAAGAGAAACCGCGTAAGTCGAGACTTCATACAACATAGGCGTTTAAATGGGTACCGCGTAAATCGAGGTATGAGTGTACTTGCATGTTAACTTTGTAATGAGAACTATTCAAAAACTTTTTCAATGTAAAAATCACCAATACGCAAACTAACTTATTCTCAACTTTTAATTTAAAAATTCACTATTTGTGTAGAAAAATAAACAAACTGTTTTGTAAACGTTTAGGCTTTCAACATTCTAGGATGTTTATGTATGTGCGGCTGTAATTAACTGAAAACAAAAATTTTGCAATCTAATGGAAATATTATTTTCGCATATACTGTTGAATCAGATATTTATGTTGGTATGGTTTCATTTTGCTTTCTGTTTCAAAAGCATACACAGCATAAAGTAAGAATTTTTACAGATATCCACAAAAAAGCTTACCCTTTTCGGTCACAATTTAATTAATAACTGTATAAATCAGCAATCTGTACTTATATCACGTTTTTATTACTTCAAAAAAAGCTTACAAGTGTAGCTTAGATAGTGTAATAATGTATAAAAAAGTGTAAATCATGTATAAATAACAGATAAAAATGTTTACATTAAAAGAAAATACTAAGAACTCTGAATGTATTAAAAATGTTAAATGCAACTTTTTGTACATAGAGTTTTCTTTATTGATAATATATGTAATTAATAGACCAGTGATTAGTGCTATGCATTCTGTGCCATTGTACTCCGCAGTTCTAACTTAGCGTCTTTTTAATGTGTATTTGAAACAATAGCACGGGCCTAAAAAATATTCATACTTATTATTTAAAAAGAAATATATGTACATTATGGAGGTCCATTTGTTATGGAATGAAAATAATAATTGAACTTTTTTACCCATATATGAAAAGTTATTTGGCGTTTCTGTATCAGTTCATATTCAAAATAACAATTATTTTTATTTAAAATTATAACAAATTAGTTTGGGTTACAGAGGGTTACAATCAAAATAAATCAGTCATATTATGAGATTATTTTACTATCTCTGCTTACTTAAGTGGGTGACATACATTTCAATATGAAATTCCTATTATTTCTTATAGCCTGATTATATTTTTTATTACGTAATCCTAAAAATACCTAGATGAAATGCACAAAGGAAATAAATTGCTCTAATCACTAAAAAATTCTAAGTAGGCCATCCATAGGCCATATTCTAAATGGTTCCACACTGTTTAAATGAATTTTATACAATATATAAGTCTATAGACCCTTCTGTTTTTGTGCACGATTTTCTTATAAGTACTGTATTAATGGCATGAAAGATCTTACTAACAGATACCGATGCACATTACTTTTTCAAATTTTTATCATTAAAAATAAATAACATGAATTGCTGTACTGGAAAAAAACATTGTTTCCATTGTTTCTGTCAATATGTTTGTTAAAACAATCTTGTTATCATCACTAAACAAACAAGATAGTTTGTTTTGTGCCTTTACATTGGAGTTTTAACGTCAGTTTAATTAATATAATACAATATCTTATTATGATCATATGTTAGTAAGTTTGAATTAGTGAAAAAAGTGCAATTTTACACGGTAGTAATTTTAATGATACATAGAATGAAACTAAATGAATTTTAGATGGATTGTGGAAAAATATAAAAGATAGCTAATCCAAATCTATTTATAAAGCAGATTTTTTCTCCGTCTAAATATCTTGTATCCCTGACATAAATATGAATACATATTGATTGCAATAAATTAACTGTTGTGTTGTGCACATTTTGATTTATAAATGATAACTGTTCATGACACAACGTTTAAAATTTCTGTTTTTACATTCAATGGTTTTATTAAATCATTTATATTTTAAAAAACAGTTTAAAATTAAAAATGCCATTTAATATAACAATGAAATGCCAATTTAAAATTTCAATTCAAATTATATTCTTCCACAATTTATAAAAAAACAAAACTTTTGCTATCCGGGATGTAGAATTAATATTATTTTGAGACACCATTTTTGACAGTTAAAATATTATATAATGATTTCCTTATTTCCATATTAATAAGTTGACATAGTATCTCAATACAGGTCATTAAAATAATATTTTTGTTTAAATGTCATTTCTAGGGTACAGGTTGATCGATCCGTTATACTTTTTATTAAAAATAAGTTTCATTATAAGGAGTAAAATAACTAAATTTGTAGCGTGTAATACACTGTTATGCTTTCGTAATGCGATAATTCATAAATATAGTCATTTCACTATCAGTAATCTTAAATTTGAATATTATCAACTAGTAATATTAAAATAATTAATACTAGGAAATATATTTACATATTATTATGCTGAATTGGAAGCATTATAACGAATTGATAGACATCGTACTGGACTGTTTAATTTTTCTATCAGTATTTTGAAGACATTGGCTAATCTTATCTATTATTACTACAAGTGATATTTTTAAGCATATTTAAATTAAAGGTACGCATAGTAAATTGCAATGATATTGAGTGACTAATGAAAAATAAAATATTTTTAAAATTAGATTTCCAGTGTCAGTTCATTCAAAACTTAATAAGGGATTAGAATATCATTTTGTGTGACCGGTTAAAAAGAAATCAAATTTGGAATTTACATCAATTATACTTAATCCATTTATATATCTGTCTTATGTCAAGGTAAGATGTTGTAACTTGAAATGAAATGCAAATGACAATAAATGTGAAAGATTTAATTTTAATTCATTGTTGAAGATACATTTTACTTCCATTACTCTTTTTCACGCAAAGAGAGAAAGTAATCACTACTGGATGCTTCAAACTTTTGCACACTTAAGTTTGTAAATTATATCAGTCTATCATAATACACCGAAGGCATATTTCCCAACCCGTATATTTTAGTTTGTATGTGTCAAAATAGTAGATATTTAAAAAAATCAACGATTACATATTTTAATACACATTTCATTAGAATACACATATAATTATGCTACACTTTAATTAGAAACGTTTAAATTATTATTTAAACATTTCTATCAATGATTATAATATTACATAATATATTATGTCTTCTTAATAGATACAATGAAAGATATAATATCTTGGCAGATATATTTTTCGTTATGTTCGTAATAATGTTTCCCGATAGTTCGATAGAAATAGATTTTGCTAATTTCATGTGAAGAATATATATGAAATATTTTACACAGTTTTTTAATTAAAAATCAGATCCCAAGGTATATTTTAGTGCAAAGGCTTGGTTTAAAGCACAGAAACAATCAGAGAGCTATGTAGAAAAAGAGCTTAGATAATAAATTGGATTTTAAAATTTGATTTCTATATATGACCACAACCATCAACACGAGCGCTATTCTCTAAGGGTTAGATTCAAATACTTTTGAGTATCAAGGTACATAAGAAATTAATGATTCCAAAACTGTCCACAGAAGATAACAAGAATTTATATCAACTTTTTTTCTACATGGCTCCTGAATTATAAAAAATGAGAGTATTGTATTTTTTATATTGACTTCTTTATATTTAATTAAAACTAATCAATAGGCTTCTACAATTCGATAAACTATATAGCAGCAAATTTCATATTGCAACAGTTAAATGCATAATTTAATAATATATATTTTTGATTCACAACCGATAACCTTTCAAATAAATTAAGGGAAATGACAGTAAATGCTTTTAATATATTATTCACTTATATTTATTATAATTTATCGACATGTGAATAAATAAGTACACACTATTTTTAAATTAAGGCTAACGAATTGTAATATTGAAATTTATGCATTTGATCAAACATCGAATCAACCATGATACATCGATTGATGTGTATCATTATTATTTTGACAGACGTTTGTCTGCTAGATCTTAGCAAAATTATGTATTGCAATTATCATTTTAGCAATGTATTTTTTCTATTCATTGATTTGTATTTTTTTTATATATTCAATAGAAAACATAATCGTAACATGGACATACATCATAGTGAGACAAACATAAATTTATAAACTGTTACTGTAGAGATTTACAATACATAAGAGCTCATCTACTTTTAGGTTGGGTTCAGGATATTTTGTTTGAATGTTAATATTATTCCATTATAAACTAATATGCTACAACTTTCTGTAATATATTTATTATTTTTTAAAATTTAATAATGATTTTTGATAACAACTTGAGCATTAATGTTTATGAATATTCTGAAATAAATTGTTATTAATCTTAAGTCTTACGTTAAAATATTAAGAAAATGTGATAACATTTCATTTTAAAAGAATTAAGACATCCAAAAGTAGACAAGTTTTTAGTAAATCGTAATTTTCTTAAAAGATCAGACGAGACATTTATAATATATATGGTTTAAACAAGTTTTTGTCAGTTAAATTTGCTAGCAAATAAGCTTTTGATTGAAGAAGAAGAAGAATCTATGCTTGGACAGCATGAGGATGAGGGTGCGGTGGCTGGAGTGAGCTGACAGGTCTAGCAGGAGGATTGGCTGCAGGTGGACTAAGTGCTTCCACATATTCTTGAATCAGAGTTGAGATCTGGAAAGCCTGTTATGAAAATAAATATGTATTTAATATGATGAGTAATGATTCAATTCAATTCGGGTTTTTTAACAATCCAAAAATGCAGGACTGGTTGCCTATTAGGTTGAGTAA
>JAGVSQ010008072.1:0-14706 GCA_022683975.1 Rhyacophila evoluta
GTACTGTTTTAAGCCTTCGTTCGCTTGTTTTTGGCCCAGCCTGGACGCGGCCTCACATGGTAACAACACAAACAACACGGTTTTTTGTGAACAATTTGCAACAGCAACAGATAATGATATATATATTTCGTATTCTATTTAAGACACCTAAAACATAATAATGGTTATTTGTAAATAAAGTAAGTTATCATTGATTTTGCATATAGTGTGTCAAAAATACGTGAATATTAAATTAAATATCGTTATTTGTATGGCAAGAAATAAAAAAACTTGAACAAACCTAGCCATGTTGAAGAAAAAAGATTTCTCCTAGCCAACCAGAAGCTTTTGGATGGGCGTTATAATTAAGTTGTAGCATAGTGATCGAGTGAAGTGAGACCAATCAGGAGAGACATTCATCCGGCACTGAATTAATTGATACAGGCAAACGATAGAACAACATTACGCAAAGCACATACTCGTACACGTTTGGAATAAATATTGATACCACCAACTTTATTTACGAGGCCATGCTTATTCGATTCAATATATAATATCAAATACCAGACAGAAATTCATGTTATCAAGTATTTATATTATTATAAATAAATTGAATTAAAATCATATTTTGATAATGAAATATCGACAAAAATCAGGCATCGTTTCTAGTTTAATTTTAAATTGTGTTCATGTCAAATGTATGTTGACAGGAACTGAGTACTGAAAAATGCACGAAATAATGTTACGTAATTACACATCATTCAAAAATCGTGGTGTAATGACTATAATATAATATCATACTGTCCAGGTTCTGAGTGAAACGAAACAAGTCTATGCCCCACTCTGTTTCTATCAAAGTCCACCTTGATGCATTGTTTTTCACGAGAATTTTCACATAATCGATCAAGTCATTTAATATCCGAGACCTGCATTTTATTTTTACTTGTCAATCAGCCCGTGATCTATGATGCCGAAAAACTCACGCTTATTAACTTTCCAGTTGGTCGACCAACGTAATGTTGATAAAAATGCCGTAATCTGAAATTCACATTATTCACTTGTTTTTTATGTAATACTGTCAACGTGTTTTAATGAGCACTTGATAAAATACTATGGAATAATTTTAAAATTGAAATAGCTTTTACATAATTAAATATACTACAAATAAATAATTATACAACTATACACAATTTTAATGTCGATTTAACATAATAGCTGATAGCCAATAATCATAAATGAAAGTTTTGTCACTTGTGCCTATTGGCAGATTCTATATGTAAACAGTAAGTACAGTAGAACATCCATTATCCGAATTAGATTTAATATATTATAAATAAAAACATGTATTTATATTTTAATTTTTATCATTTACGCTACTCGAAACTATAAATATGTACATTTTTAATCACAAGTATTTTGATAAATGTGAGTACCAAGAAGTTGTTGCTATCGAGTGGGCGTCAACAAATGTTATGCTTTTTTTGTTATTTGGTGGCTCCTAAAAGAAAAGCTAATTCTGAACAAAACGAATCATTGATTTTTTCATTCGCAATAATTAAAATTAAAATTCTAATTTCCATATGTACAATACAAATATTCACAATTTGCAGATGTGTGTGCATATTTTTCTTTCTCCTTTTGACATATAATATATATTTTTTTGTTTTCTTTTCGATTTTCCGCACTTTCTTCATCCCTAATTAGTTTGGATAATCGATGTTCTACTGCATAAAAAAATAAGTAAGTACACGTAAAGGCGGGTATTACACTATAAAATATCTTTGACAATGATATTTTACGAAGAATCTTTTATAAAAGATTTTAAACTGTAATAACCTATTTTGTAAAATGTTTTTTTATAAAAAATCTTTTATAAAATGTAATAGCATAGTCGTTTAAAAGTAAAAGAATTATCTTTTATCAAAGTTTTGTTTTTGGTTTTGACAGGTCGTTTCAAATTGGAAGACATCAAGTTTACATGGTGTGTTATTTCAACGTGATCACTTAAATTAGAATACGGAAAATATGAAATTCTATTTAATACTCATTTATACTAATTTTTGACATATAACAAGGTATTTTAAGCACTATGTCTAGTGTGAAATCGTTTGAGATTACTTTAAAAGAATGTTTATAATCCAAATATAAATAGCCAAGCTTCATAAAAACTGGGTACTAGGCCCACCAAAATTTTCAAATATCTCCCGAGAAATTTTCAACATATTATCTAAATACATCTAAATGAAATGAATAGCCTTATATTAATAATTATTTTATACACATATATTAATAAAAAATGCTTGAAAATTAGTTTAAATCTTAGAACTAATATCTAAAAATATTTGATAAACATCTCATATGATGTAATATGGCAATTCAAAGTATGCTCTTAAAAGAAATGCTATAAAAGATCTTCGTCTAAGTGTACAAACTTGACTAGCAAATATGTAAAACCTACATATTTATGTACAGTACATAATTACAACAAATATGTCTACAAGAATTATTACAAATACCATGGTGAATAATATTATATATTATAATGTTACAATTTTCAACTGGCTTCGTTCAATCTAAATGTTTTGCTATATAAATTTATCGTCGGAAATAACTATCCATTTGACATTTTTTTTTTTGACAAGAATTTCAAATAAATTTCTTTAAGCACGGTCAGTTCATAGTTTCTAATAACTATTTCTATTTATATTGATCTAAGTGGTGATGAAGCAAAATAAATAAGGAATTAAATTCAGATTTTAACAATATCAATAATATTACCGAGTAGTCTGTAATATAATTTTTGTATAACGTAATACATTAATTACCAAATCTCAAGATTCTGTAAATAAGGACCTATGCAATGTCGCAGTCAATTATCAATATTAATATTTACATTTTTGGCAATTTAATATCGTGTAGTTTATGTTGAAAAACAAACTTATTTACGAAACGTAAAGAAATTTGTTGTGTTAGTGATGTGTTATTAGATTTTTTTTCTATGTAGTAATTCCACTTAAGAAAAATAGAAAAAAATATGACATTTCGCAAATGTCTTTGTCGTATTTATTTAATCAATAACACTTGAAAGCATTCACGTTTTACGAAAATTAATTTTCGGAAAAGTCTATCTCTCAAACTATTTATTATTATTTTTTAATATGCCAGAAGCCATATTTTACATTTTTTTATTATTCACGGTTTGAGCTATTTCAGGTTTTTTTAGAAACGTTATTTTGCCGTTAGACATTTTAAATATAAATAATATTTTTTTGGACCAGATGGCTCTAGATAGTGAAAAGATAGATTCATATGTATATATATATATATATATGTGAATACGAATAAATATGTCCGGAGATGCCCTTTATAGTTGAAAGATAAAAAATGGTTTTCTTCATGCATTTCTTTATGAATAAAATAAACTTTTACAAGCCAGTAAAGTTTCAAGAAAATTATCAAGTTTTGTTTGCAATTTTAAAATAAACTGCCGTCTAAAATTATGAAAAATTTTCAGTTTATACCACTTTCATCTATTTCTAGCTCCTGTACCATTTTTCGGCTACTTCTTATCCAGAATTATTTTTGTATTCCTTTACAGAAATCATTAACTTCTAAACCTTACAAATCTATTAAAAGTATAATTATCCTGCCCAATAATAGTTATTGTTATTTATTTTATTAAATTTGCCGTATTGTTACTAATCTCCTCTATCAAACGAATGTCACTTAATTTTTTTTTCAAATAGCAGCTTTTCTATCACCTAGAGTGTTTCTGGTGCTTGCTCAAAGATATCAAAAAAAATTTTAGTGCTGATGGTATGAGAATATTGGCCGAAAAGAGACGATTTATTTTATATGTTGAATCTAGATTGCTTTACCTAAAAAACGACGGTTTTTTGTGAGTTGCATTTGTAGTGGGACAGAAGGTAGAGGAAGTAGGGTAGGAGAGAAAGGACAGGTAAATGTACATATGTTGGACGATGCACGCTACCATTACAAGGTATTTTTGTGCGCGTATATAGCGATGCTTAACCATGTTTTATGATTTATTTCCTCAATTATATTTTAAACGTATCTGATTATCATCGATGATTTTGCAATATCTGTGAGCATACAAATGTCTTCCCTTCATACATGTTAAATAAATATTACTGCGATATTACCGTACATTAAGTTTTTAACTAAACAAATAATTATTATATTAATTCATTAAATAAATACTTATATTAATTTGACGTAGTGGTTATCAATGTATAAGTTACAATTATAAACAATATCGTAGACTAACGGCGCTTTTGAAATAAAATACGCTGAAGCGTGAAACACATACGACAGCATAAATTAAAAATAATTTTGAGTAAAATATACATACAATACTAAATATTTTTACTATATTAGTTAAATACCCGTTTGCATACACATATTATTAAGTGATATTCAGCTCAACAACATATTATTGATTGGTTTCAAACTACTTTCAAAGTCTAACTGTCTCATATATGTAGTAAATTTAATACTTTAAAAAGCCTGTCATAAATGTATTTACGGATTTTAAGCATATTGTTATATTGCAAATCACTGTGAATCCGTATTTCAATCGGCTTTATGAGTATATGTTGTTAACCATTCGTTTAACCGTACTGGACATACATATTAAATCAGATTAACAGCTTATGCATTGAACCACGGTAAGTAACTGGTTAGGTTAGGTTAGTTTAGGCCGAACCACTGTAAGCAATATGGTTAGATAAAGATCACCTAAGGTTGGAAATTTTGTTTAAAAAAACCTAAAACATATTTTTTGTCACGCGTGTTTGGAACTAAAACTGAAAGACATAGAATATGAAGTTATTTAATTTAAATCATCAAGAAATAAAAAAGCGTCAAAAAAATGCAAGAGGTGGGTACGTATTCAAGTGGAAGTAAATAATAATGAATCGTATTTTTTGCATAATAATTTATAAGAAATATTATAGGTCTTCATTGCTCATTTAAATATCACTTAGCCAGCTCAGTAAACATTGAGCAGCTTGGCGGTAGACAAGTGTGCTACCCCTGGCGTAGGCAGAGGGAGCAGACTGGGGTGGCAGATGTTCTTCCAATATAAAATATATTTTCACAGGGCCGTATCTCAAACGCGCACACACGGTTGCCCCCATCTAATGGTGACAAAATTTGTGAAACCATCTTAGTACTTCTAGAGTACGGGATCAAAGGAAAATATTATAAAAGAGATGAATAAAATGGGTGCCAAGTCAAAGCATGTCGTGAATGTTTGATATATTCATGATAAATTTAATATTGGTCTTTGTGCATATTATAAAATGAGAGATAGATAAAATAGTTTAATAATTCCGTGCTATTTTATTTTATTTTACCGACATTTAATTTAAAAGACAAATACACCAATCGATATATGAAAAATATTTCACTTTTACTTTTTAAAAGTTGTAATATTCCATATACAAAAGTTTCTTACTTTTTATTTATTTAAATTTGACTTATTTTTGAGTATTTTTAAGATTAAGAGAGTATGTAAGCAGTTTTTTATACCATGTTTGCTACCAAAGTGGAGCATATGGATCTACACAGTGTGAAATTATCCATTCTGAAATTAGAGTGTTATTTGGATCTACGCAATATTTGTCAAACTACTGTTTACCCCAATGAACATACAATCCTACATTTTTTAGATTTTTAAAATCCGACAGATGGAGAATCGAACCCGCTTTCCCCAGATTGCCAGGCGCACACGCTACCAAGTACACTACCCGGAAGACTTGTTTATTACCTTATTAATTAAATATGTTAGTCAAATAATGTAAGACTTTTAATTAGTTTCATTGTAATAGTTTATGCGTTTTTATTGTATTCTAACATATCGGTAAATGATTAAAATGTACAATATTTAAATATTGTGCGTTGTATATATTAAAATAAGTTTTTAAAAAATATATTCGCATCATAAGCCAACAGTCAAGTTACTCAATTTATAATCCGTACAGTCCACGAGGGAAAATATAAATGTAGAGTACGAAATGCATAATAAAGTTCTGTCGGCAAATAATAGTGACTTGTAATAGTGACTTAGTGACAAATAATAGCAACGGCAAATAATTGACGTTACATTGTCCGCACCATACAAACGATGAACATTGTCATCTATGAAGTCGAACTTTGATATAAAAGAATTCTGAGAACAAAACAAAAAATACACCACGTTTCATAGAATGCACCACTAAACTAAGTATGAAAGAAAAAATATTTAATTTTAACACCCGGGTGGGCCTGCACGGAGCCTTATAATGGTAACCAAATTGTCTCATCTGGTGTACGGGCTGAGCAAACGTCGTACCTTGGGATGAAATGTTAGCCACCCCAACCAACAAATTTAACGTTACTGCGGCCTAATCTTTTTTCCAATTTACCAAGAATGTAAAGAAATACTTATTATACCTGTGTGTATAACACGTGCTTCCCTATTGTAATAGACCATAATGTTAAATTTTAAAAATATATACATATCCTTTTCTAGTACGTATTACATATGGCAACGGTGATTCTCATTTCGCATTTAATATTCAATGCAGAAAAAAAATGATTAATGTTATCAGAAATGTTAAATGACAAAAAAATCTCACCGTTAATATTATAATAATGACAACGTAGCATATTCGGAAATTTACGTCCAGAATGTGACTGAAAATTTTATTACTTTATTTTTATAATACCATGCTTGCTCCGAAAGTAGAGCATATGGATAATACACAGACAAAGATATCCAATCTGAAAATGGAGTTTTTCTCACGAGAATTATTTACCAGATAATTGTTCCAGTCTTGCATTTTTTTATATAAAAAAATTCGACAAATAGATGGAAATTGAACTCACATTTCGCGAATTACGAGGGGCGCACGCTCACCTCTACGCTACCAGTGAGATCAACATATATGAAGTTAAATTAAAAAAACTGCAGACTAACACATTAAATTTGGTTTATTTCAAATACGCAACCAGTCAACAGTTTATTATTTTGTATATTTCTATGATATTCTTTTTTCGTTTGCCGCAGCTTATTCTTGGGACGTCTGAAATCAGATTTTTATAAAAAATACTTATGGCATGCGTGATTGTTTTATACAGTAACAATAATTAGCGTGTACTATTTATTATATTGCAAACTCAAATTAATAAAATAATGGATATATCTTCGCTTGTCACATCCCGAATGCTTGTGATTATCAGCCACAGAAATAACGATGCTAGAAATATTTGTATTTCGATATTTTTCTACACAATTTGATAACAGTAGGTATGATAAAAGCAGGTCAAAAATCTTTTTACCAAAGTAACGATTAATATTTATCCTCATAGTCTGTTCTGTTGTCTTTTCATTGCAAATTTATAACCTCGTACCCCTAGATCCTCTAGACCCCAACATCTGTTGTCAAAACTCACTACAAGGTTTGTTAATAGCCATCTGTTAAAAATCAATTTTGTAAATATACATATAATACTTACATTATGTATTTTACTTTTTTCTTCTTATTATTATGAGTTGTTGGGTACATATGAAATTTTCTGCCCCATTTTTTATATTAATGATTCACGGTATTAAAAAATCATCCTTTCGGTGAACGGTAGGTGCATTTTTCAATAATATGTCAAATATCATCATAAAATACTTCATTATACATATAATTTGCTCGCTGAAATTTTATAAATGTTATTCACGAAAAATAATATTACTAGTTTTAAGAATATTGCAACTAAGCTATTTCATTATATTATCCAATACTATGTCTTTTACTATCGGGATATTAAATTTTTGATATGTTAACAGAATTGTAAATATGACATGATTAAAAAATGTAGAAATAATTAAATACAACCACTTCACGAATACAAAATAAAATGGAACGGCGGGAAAAATATTTTCTTTTTAGCGGTATTTAATATATTTCGTACGCAAATATTTAGTATTATAAATTTTCTGCGAACGTGTGTTTTAATACAAAATGAGTTTCAATGAAATTCACCGAACATTTTCTACCATTAATAAGTAATCAACTCAAATATCGTGTTTCGTCACTAAATAAACTACGAATTTAGTAAATTATGATCAAACTACAAAAGCGATTCGTAAGTTTTACGGTCAATTCTCACCGAGAAAATCGATTTAAGAAATTATATCGATATAAGAACAATAGAAGATTGATATTAAATAATAACGTAATATTATGTGCATTCAGTAGAAAATGTGTTATATGAGGGACGTATAAAAAGCAGTGAGAGCAAAAAAAGTGAGTTCACACTTCGATACAAGCCGTATAAAATAAAATAACACATGCTGCGATGATTTCACGTTTCAATACGGTGGATGTAGTCAGTAAATTCATTTGTGTTGCCAGTTCACTTGGCGATATGCAAATAATTAATATGCACTAATCCATGATATTTATAAAAAAATAAGTAGTATACCATACTCATGAGATGTTAACAAGTAAACAATTCGTAATCATAGATTTTTTTTTTAATTTAACATTAGTTTTATTATTTAGTTCAATATACAATAATACCAAGAGCAAATCGGTGTATCTTTGCTTTTAGTGTTTCTAGTAAATCTGCAATTTCTAAATCTGTCGGATTTACAAAAAAAGTCGTAAATGCAGGACTGGATCGACAGGAGGACCAATCGGGTTGAACAACTGTCTGCCAACCAATTCTCGTGAAAAATAATCAGTCAAGTCACGTCTTTGGAGCTCTATATAATACTCCACTTTCAGAGTTTCAGAGTAGACCCAGATACTATCCAGATTTGGTAGCGAACATGGTATTAATAAAATTATCGCATAACCTCTTGTAATAATTAGTATTAATTAAATTAGATTTTTGATGCATCACAGTCGATAAAAATATAAATTCTCTTATTTCAAATATTGATTAAACTACTGCAACATTTTTTATATATTTAATCTATATTACATTTTTTAAAGATTATTTGGCCCCTCTACAAAGGTTTGCCAACAAGAGTTAAATACCACATTCACCATTTAAATATCATACACGTGGTCTAAAACTCTCGGCAAAATAAAACATAGTCTTATAAGAAGACATAAAGGATACATATACACTGATTTACCAAGTTTACGTGACAAATATGGCAAATTAATTTAACCCTTTTCTCGTGTTTTCTAGTATAATATTTTTTCTTGCAAATTCAATACCCGAAAGTATGGTTCAATATGTGAGATATAAATGACAGCTATTTTCAGTTACTAACGTGTGTGTTTTGGAGCCGGATATTGCAGTTTCAATTTACAGCAGTCAGGTTAATAAAAATCCATAGGTGCAGGACTGGATATCCAATGGATTAAGCAATTCATTGACAATTAATTCTTGTGAAAAAAAAATCATATAGTTAATTTCTAAATAATAATAAACTTCAGTAGATATATTCGCGTCGTGTAGTTTGATATGCTCGATATACGATATCAATCATCAGGTAACTAACTAATTTTTTACAAAATAATGAATAAAATATCATAAAACAATAGATTATTCATATGCAGCACAAATAACATAAAAACGTATTAGAAGCAGAAAATAAATCATGGCGAAACGAATTTAGCTTAAAATAAAATTATGGCAATTTGTACAATATATAATATTTATAACTACAAAATAATGTTACAATATTATGAGTTACACTTTGCTTGCCAATCTGAATTTAGAAATCTCTCAACCCTATGCACCCACTTGTACGCCCGAGGCAAAAGAGTATATTGCAATTACTGTATAGGATATTCCTTTAGGGATGCAAAACCATTTATTCCTCGTTCAGGACTATTATTACAGTACAGGAATTAAATGAGATTAATATATAAAGCCGATTTAGTAAACTAAGTGACATTAGTAATGATACAGTTATTAATAAGTATGTTTATAATATCCTAGCTGTATTAAACCAAATTTGCATTCATTTTAGTGTAAGTACACCATTGGATATCTAATTAAAGTGACACTTAGAGTTTAATTAAATACACATAAAATAGCGTTTCAATTTCCTACAAATATGATAAGATATGTAGGTCTAATTCAGAAGAAATTTCAAACCCTAAAACAAAATAAACTTAATCGCTCGTCAATCTTCTCACTACTCAAATCCGTCGAAGCGGTGATTACTCTATTGAGGTGATTAGGTATGATACCATAAATTTAGTATATTTACTACGGCAACATGCCGTTATATTTTTTTGTTCAAGGATTCAGTTAAAACTGACGGAAAATGAGTTCCATGTCCACAATCCCACCAACAACTAGCAATTAAAAACTGTTTATTTAATAATCTATTTTATTTTACATGTCACAAATCTTACAGATTATTTATTCAAAGCATTCGCAATAGAAAATGAAAGATATTGAAGTAAAATTAATAAGTTTAACAATTAGTTCAGCATAATTACCGAGTAAGAAATGCAGAGACAATTTTCTTTGGTCCTTAAGTCAGAAAGATTCTAGTAATTATATAAGAGTTAATGGCTTACGGAAAGTTCATCTGGAAATTTCACCGTGTCGCTATTTTATATTACAAAAGAAAATATTACCGGAGGTATATAATGCATGAAACGGTGACTTTTCCTTTTGCCATTTTACAATATGTGTCTCCTGTTGGTTAGACATTTGTTGTAGGATTTTCTCAGTGTGATGCAAGTCCCTCTCGCGCCCCGAAATCACGTCCATATGATATCCTTTTTTCAAGGTCTCGCACTAAATAAAATTTTCTATTTTCGCAAATTAGCATTTTCGATAACGGCGCTCTCACATGGTTCATACTGTTACACCCTTGTTTATTTAATAACTTGAATATTCTCGAATCATTAGTATTTACCAATTTATTGCGTTTCTGTTACTTCCATCTGTATTTAACTTATTCATCTATCACCTCAACTTGATATTCGAGAAGATTAAATAATGCAACATGACCTATGTACAACTTAATGACTTTATTTAAAACTTAAAATTGTTTATTACCCTTGGTAATGACATTCTAAAATATTAAAGAGTAATAATTGACTTTGTTTACATACCAATTGTGTCACCTTTACATGTCAACCCTGTTTTTTACAATCTAATTATTAGATCACACAATTTAAGGGAGACATCGAGATTTTAAAGTATAAAAGTCCCCTTAGCCGGCCAGTTAGCCGTCTTATAATATTGATAATCTTCCCCTTGAGTAACTTGTAACACAGTGTTGTCGGAATAAGAGTAAATCTTTCTGAAAATTCAAGATCTTTTCAATAAAGCAAGAGTCATTCCTGATAATCCTACCGATAAGTAGAGTTATTCAAATCCAGAATACCAAGAGTCAGGTGGTATTTCTGCGTATTTTATTCGAGATTATATGTCATATAGAGGGAATATTTTACATTAAATGAATTCACGAATAATTTTTTTTTTTAAATATTATTATTATTTTGGATGATAACAGTACGTGAAGTATGATTTTACTGCTTTTGCCGCCCATTGCATGATGCCGCCTGAGGCGACCGCGTCTTTGCCTGAGAGCACGCCAAAGCCCTGGCAACTGACCAGTAAACACTATATCCACATGAATACACGATGACATAACATTCATATTACATTGTTCACTGTTGTCTGATTTATGTTATTGTTACTTGAAAATAGCTTTTAGCTAATTAATCTATAAGCCGGCTTAACTACGGATGGGATTCAATAGTAATTCTAATAATTTCCAACAGATCCTTAGATTGTCATAATATCAAAGATAGCTCTCATGAATAATTACAATTGTGACGGATGAAATCAAAACCAGGCATAGCTAATCATACTTACCACCAATCATTCGTGTAACCCTGTTATGTAAAATAAATACATATTTTATTCATATTCATATTATTATATACTGAATATTCTTCGCCTTACAAAAAATAACACGTTTAGCTTAGATTATACGCGAGTCAATTATGTCATGCATTGACATATTGTTCGTAAAATTGTTTTCGTCATAAATACACCTAAAAGAGTATATATTATTATATATCTGCATAAAGAGAAGATCATTCGATGGCTAAGTTACACTCTCGGATTAAATTATTGCAACCTAATCCGTACATGATCATCGTTGCAAAAAAAATGATTTCAAATACTAAGATATCATTTCGACACTTTTGCGACCAGTTTTTAAGATATAAATTGAAAATTATGGGATTTACGTAGTTAATATTTCAATTCTAGGTAGAATTTTTTGAATTTTCTGCGTTTTAAAAAATGTGAAAAAATATCGCTCCTTTTGAACATATTGTATACATATTCATTTATCTTCACACATTTTTTTGTAATATAAAATCCAATAGTAAGGCTGTTATCACATAGTAAAAGATCTTTTTCGAAAAGATTTTACACTGTAAAAGCCTTTATTTTTTGAAATGTTTCTTTTATAAAAGACCGTTTAAAATTTTTAATAGCATGGTATTATCTTTTATCGAAGTTTTGTTTTTGGTTTTGACAGTTCGTTGTTGTTTTATTGTTATTTAATTGTTGATTTCAGAATACGAAAAATACGAAATGATATCCAACAGTCGCTAATATTAATTTATTACCGAAACACAATATTATATTTTAAACAATATGTTGTTTAATTTTTTGAGATTCTTTTAAATAATGCCTATGATACAAATATTTTAATCTCAATTTCTGTCTTTATCATAAGGTGGCAAATATTTGAAAAATTTTAACATATTAAATTGACTCCGAAAGAAGAGTACATACATATGGATCTCCAAAATGTTAAGACATATCTCGAAAAAATAATTTTTACGAGAGATGCTTATCAACCCAATAGGAATCCAATCCCGCATAAACATAATATATTGTATTATAATCAATAATAACAGATATAAGTTTACGTTAAAACACATACAGCATAAACACATACAATAGACAAAACATAATAGAAGCAGTAAAAAAAAATGATTAAAATTATTACTAGAAGCTTTTCATATAATTTAAAATAATTCAATATTGTTTACTAATATAGTTATATGAATCTTGTTTATAACGTGTAAAATTAGAATTTTATAAAAAAAAGTTGTTTACTTCATATGGCACTCATCCGTAATTGATAGGCAGATGTAGAGCACAGTATGTTTATCTAAATGCTGCTTCCAGGTTGACGATAAAATGAATATTTTAGCCTCGACGCTAATCAGATTTAGTTACAGCCCGCCGATATAACCGAGTCACGATAATTTAAAATCAATCAATATACGCGTGGAAAATAAGTACAAAATAATAATACATATTGGATTTATTAAAACATATCTGAATCCATTGTATCTTTTATTAATTTTATACTGATATTAATTATACTAACGACAGAGAATACTCTCATTGTGATGACAGTGGTGAGAATTTTACTGGAAAATTTGTGTACGCATCAAGTTTACATCATAGCTCCAGGCAATACTGTGGGTTATGTAAACTTACAGAAATTTTATCTATTTTATTTATCTTTTAATGAGATAGTGCTGCTTTATTTTTCTATACTACAAGGATTTCATGAAAATCTAATATTAGTTGTCAAATATTTTAGTCGTTTCATTTGAAAGAAATACGTGACTTTGACATTACGTGTAAGTATTTTCCCAAGGACCTATTTCAAGGTATTCGATTTATTCGTTTTAGGAATATGTGGAGGAATGGAACGAATAACACGCTACCATACGGTGGCAGATTATACATATACGCAAAGGACGCTCTTGCCTAAGGCCTTTACACACTTCTTAATCTTACATATCGTTTTTTAAAATAAAGAAGAAGAAGTGTCTAAAGAAGATGTAAACGGCAAATTTCTTTTCTATAATTATTTTATATTTATTACTTACATCTTCGTACGGTATGATCGTGTGTATGCTTTATTAGAGGTCTTCGTTTTCAAATTAATTTAAAAATGGATGTTAAATTAACGCCACAAATCTGCGTTAAGTCGGCAATTATATATTCATACAATTGAAGTATATTTGAAGTCGATTCTTCATTGACGTGTGTATAATATATAATATCCTTAATATAAATATGATGTTGAGTATCTCAACTTATTCCGGAGCTCTAATTTCAAGAAGCGATCCACTTTATTCGACGGGAATGTTCCGGGAGTGAATATAAATAATCCAAGACTTAGGTTTCAAGTTGAAAATAAAAATAATGAAAAATAGAGACTTCTTTGGTAAAGCAGATATGTGAAAAATCATTACGCTTACCGTATGCTGCCTCAAACTGTTTAAAAATAATGAAATTCGCCTTTATGGCAAACAAGGTTGATAGCCATAGCCTATGGGTTCAACAGCCATAAAACAGATATCGTTAGGATTTTCGCGAAGTGTTTGCAATCTGTGTCCTAGCCAGTTTTAAAATGGATAACTTTTGACACAACAAGGAATGACTATTTATTGTACTTTTGTGTTATTCACCCACCACGTACGTGCATGCATTCGTTTTGCATAGTCCTCTTCCATAAAAGAGCATCGGTAGAATAGATAAATAATTGAATAGATGTAATATTGCTTGATATTATGACGGCTCTAATATTTATTGTATATTTTATATAGATACATTTTACAATACTCCTCATTTTTTATTTATTATTTAATATTAACACCAAAATAAATTTAAAAGCACTATATATGTCCAATATAAGACCAC
>JAGVSQ010008073.1:0-14706 GCA_022683975.1 Rhyacophila evoluta
CGTGTTATATAAAGCGTGTTGTATAAAAATATGCCACAATTTATACATCCGTGTTTTATAAAACCGTGTTGTGTAAAACCGTGTTATACGAGGCCCAAGTGTAATATAGTTTACTTACACATACAACGTACAATTATATGCGATTAATAAATACTAAACTGATTTAAGCCACTATATATTACATTAATAGTTCACTAAATGCAAACAAACATGTTTAACATATGATCTCTCTTAGAATGTAATATTGTTATAATTAAACCAAAAAATCGAATTTGTAAACAAGTTAATTATATTTGAAAAGACGACTGCAACTATACATCTATAAATGAAATAATGACACAACTCAAAAATTGCATGTTTTGTTATAACGTTACATTGCGGGTATTCTAATTTATAAGCCAATGATTAAATTTTGTAGCATTTATTTACCTTTTTATAGACAGGAAAAGAAACAAGCTTAGTTTAAGTTTATGATGTAAAATGTAATGTAAACTAATACTTAATAATATAATTAATATTATGAAGGGTCTCAAGTTATATGAGAGGTGTCAATAACTACGAATAATGTGACAATTATCAACGCTACGGATCAGTACTACACAATTAAATGTGTAGTTTTAATAGAAGTACGGATGTGAAACTGTCTTCCACATAATAACAAGAATATCACTCTAGTAAATTTTGCTATGAATTGTTACTTACATATTTCGAAGGTTTATAATAGCATATTAATCTAAAGACTTTAGATAGTTTTTTGAATAGTAGTTAGTAGCAATGGAAAGTTTTATTATAATTTAAATAATGCTAATATAAGAAACGCCTACACGGTTTATAAATATGATAGCTTATATATTAACAGCATAATTAACATGTGTATTATATTTTAATTCGATTCAACAGATAGTAGAAGTACGTATTTGTCATAGAAATCGTATGAATAATTTCTCATTATTTATGTCCACTGCCGGCTTTGTAGAATAAACAAGTTGGGATAATATTTTATGGCAAATCGTAAAAATGATATATATTCATTTCGTATTCATAATGTATTCATTTTCGTACGGTTATGATATACTAAATAATATAATATTGCTATTATTAATAGGCAAAAAACATAGATATATTAAAATTTACTCTCTTGGCAAATTAAAACGAATGATGGATGGAGTGCAGAGTGGCGAGGAATGAATGTTTATTTTTATTGTCCATAATTAAGATTACATGTACAATATTTATGCAATAAATACCTCCACAGCGCCGAACGCATTGAGATTGTACGAATGATAAAACGGACAATACGAACTGCATACAGTTGAGCGACACAGTCCTGGATAACTTTTCTACGTCATTGGGGAACAATATAGGATAAGAAATCAGCAATATCAAAACACACGCGTGCGTTACTTAGAGAACTATTCACTTGCAAATAAGAAATAAAAATCTATCTACTCGTAAATACGTACGTGTCTTAAATATCTAACCTAAAAATAAAATATCAATAGTGTAAGAGCTTTTTGTTCGGGTGAATGTCCGAAATTGTTCCAAACTTTTTAGTAAGTGCCCAAGCTTCAAGTGCCGAAAAAAATCAATAGTTTTCCCGGCTGCCGCGTTAGCTGCGCTCTTCGTGCAAGGTACTGGTTTATATACATTTTCATGAATTTTAAAATGGCGTTAGTAATGAACTTCGCCGCGAATGGAAGATTCCGCTACCGAAAAAATCAATAATTACACAAACCAGACCATCACCTATCACGAATACTCAATCGTAACATTATGCAGAAAAGAATTGTATATTTTCGATTGTGTTATTAATCTTTTATTTTGGAAAATAATCTGTAATGAATGTACATAATTTGGTCAAGCACTAAAGAGATGTAAGTGTATTTTATACTACAGTTTTTCGAAATATGATCACATACAATAATTTATATTGAAATATATTTTTGTTTTGAAAAAATGCTCCTACAATACTGCGATTTGCTGTCAGGTAAAACATTGAATATATTAACAACTTCCATTCCATCTGTTTGATTACAACCAAAATGACGCGTGCATTGTTCGTATCATCCTTATAATGAAGTCATAAAGTTATTAGTAAAGAAACGCATGTTAAAGTGATTTTTAATTATTTTTCAATCTACAATAAACAACGTTACATGATACACATTACAAACGGAAATAATATATTTTATCATCCCTGAGATTTCAAAAATATGATATTATTTTACTCCAACGAAACCTTTTTCCTTCAACGAAATAGTATACTTGGATTTATGTAAAAAATATTAGTACAAATAGGCTTTCAATTCGTTTTGATACATTCTTACATATTTTTAATTTGAGATCCCTTTAAGCTCCTTACGTAGCCCATTCGTAAGTATTAAAAGGAATGAATCTTAGGATAACAACGAATTATCGAGAATTTATATTTTATTACCGGTGCAGCATTATTTCCGACTAGATAAAAGGCTCAAATAAAAGCAATAAGCTGGGGTAAGTTGAAATTACGAGACATTCTTTAAAGCGCGATTGCCAGTGAGAAAATGATTTATACGACAGCCAGCAGACTGAGCAAGTTTTTACACAATTAATTTATTGGTCTGTATGTGTATAAGAATAGATATAATAGTAAATTAACAGATTAGCGTTATAATCGCATTCGTTACACACCTGTTTGTTACCTGCAACGCGGTCGTTGACTGAAGAAAGTTCGGCAGTGGACTGGTCAGGTCTTTTGATGATAATTAATATTTGTATTTTAATTGCCATTCATAAGCAAATATGAACTGTTCAATTTCCCTTACAATATACAAAACTACCGTTTAATGAAAGTAATTCATTATTATATGGTTTCTATCGTATATATAAATAAAGATCCGCATATAGAATTTTTTTTTCTTTTCAACGGTTGAATAATTTCATTTAGTTATTTCATAAGTTAAAATTATTACAAATAAGCTTAAGGCATTCACTACGTCACATGTAAAATTATTTAGAAAAAATAGAATGTTAACATTAGATAGAAAAATAAGTAAATAAAATTAACGGCAAATGAATACAAAAAGAGTTATTGACAGAGTTAGACAGATCTTATTTAAGAAATTTATAAACTCAGGCTCACTCGGATGGAATATATCAACATCAGGGGCAATTTAATTAAATACATACATTGCCTTGCATATTGGCATGACTTTTGACAGGTTAGTTTTACACTTTGGAATAAAGAAATGACTTCTCTTTTAGATTCCTCGGGTAATTATTAGGGATATATATTCCGTTTAGTTTCAAAAAGTGGTATGAAACAGAAAAATATAAAGTTTTTTGATGTCATCAGGTAACATAGAGAATAAATTTGAATACTTCAGACATTTCAAGCAACGAATTATTTTTATAAGACGAAGCACATCGTTTATAGTTATAACAATCGACAAAATCAATCAACCTGTGGAATTGTAAGTTGATATATTTTTTTAGTCATGTGTCTTAATGGAATTTTACCAATAACTACAGTTTAATCAATAGTAAAATACATATAAAATACTTTAAATGATTTATCTGACGACGTCAAACGTCAATTATTAAATGAATTAACATTATAAGACGTATAAAATAAATTAATATACGACAAGTGTGCCAACAAACCAGGCGCGTAAATAAAAAAATCTCGGCCTGGCGGATTCGAAAAAGGTTCCGTTCTGTATTTATTATTGAAAGTATACATGCACAAAAATGAAATGTGAGCGGTATAAAAGAGACCGCAATTAAAATAAATTAACATAATCGCAAGAGATTTATAAACTTGTTAAAATATTTCATACCATCGCGGGAATTTTGCCGGAAACTACAATATTGTAGTTATGTATTTTATTATCAGCGATTCTAAACTTTACGGGGGAATAACAACAAATCGTAATTAAATAAGCATATTTTATTGAATAAGCTTTACGAAATAGAGTTTTGACGCGAGATGTTTTGCCTTTCAAATTATATCTAAAAATAGATATGTACGTCTTTTGATTAAGAAGCAATAGTGAAATACAATTCGGTAAAATCGATTTATTTCTACAAAAATGATGAAAACTTTTACTAGAATACCTGATGTATTTTAAAAAATTAACCTAAATTTAATCGATTGGTCATTAGATATGCATTAGGATATGCTTTTATTTGCCCGTGTTTACTTGCACAAAATTCGTACATGTATTGAATCCGAATAATCTAAAAATCCTGGTTATAAATAACAATCCGCTTGAAAGTCTATACATTTCAGTGTTTGCATATGTCAATTTGTATCGATTAAATACTTATATTTAATTATACATTCTAGCAAACTCCAAAGTCATAAATATCTAGACATAAACTCGGTACTTCCTTGTAGGACGCTCTACGTTCGATACTTTATATTATTTACGGATTTTTTTAACATTGTGGTTAGCAAATTTAACTCTATTGGCTTTTCTTGTACGATGTTTGATTATGAGGTACTATTATTGAGTTCTAGCGAATATATGACTGACTCTTCGTCGGAATTGAGTTATTGATGCGGTGGGAACCACCGAGTTGCTTGCTGGCCTCGCGAGAAAGCTGTGGTAACAAATTATGCACTATAGTGGGCGGTATGAAATTTGACACGTTTGAAATTAAACGTGTCCAAAGCTGACGCGAGCAAATGCCGATTTTGGACCCGCCATAATTCAAAACGCCGGTGAAAACAGCAGATGCAGGGTCACCATATCACCAAATGGACAGCCCAAAGACGCGTATCGCCGCATAAAATCTACGACGAGAGAAAGTGGCGATAATCGGCGTTTTGAGTAAATGGAATTCGATTTACGGCGGCGGTGATTGATCACTTGACGACGATTTACCATGCAATCAGCGGCCGATACGATTGAAATAAAAAAATCTTTCACGTGCCCAGTTGACACACTACAGCCACGAATAAAATGCATTACGATAGATATAAAACTACTATAGTATTTGAAAATGATTGCCTCTATCTAAATCTATGAAAATCTTCTAATAATGAAAGAAGAAATTATTGATTTCGTATTTATTTTTATGGCACGTATTTATGAATCAATTAAATAGTAGAAAGATCTCATTAGGTAATACGATATACAGCATAGAATATTTGTTTTTCTTTCCGAGAAATGGATGAACTCCAAGCATAATCAGACATTTGTATCCCCAATATTGATCCTGTGCCCAGTTATTCAGGGATTGTTACTGTTATTAACATCGTCGATGGTTATTGCAGCTGTGAAATCAGAATTAATATCTATCAAGTAAATTCGAATTGATTTTATATGTCCATATATTATATATATTGGACTGTCCCCGGCTCCAGGTGTGGAGCGTATGGACCTTTACAATTTGAAGACTGTGGTTTTTGAAAATATCGGTCGATCATTCAACCCATTGGGCGTTCGTTTCGAGCAGTTTTCAATACTTTATGCAGCTACGGAATTTAAAAACCGCGAACTCTCCAATGCCGAAGAGCAAACGATTATCCTCTTGGTCCAGCATTATTCAATGAAACATGAAATAAGAATATAAGCCTCGAATTCCGCTCTCAAGAGAAACAATTGAATTAAAAATACACATTTAAGGATTTTAAGTAATAATAGATAATTATCATAATATTATCGATAGGCTGACCCAGATCTCTAGTCGTCACGCCGGCGAAGCTCAGCCATGACGAAAGAAGTAAGCAAAACAAACGAGACCAAAGCTTGGAAGAAAGTACTGCAGCGAGGAAGAAAGAAGAAAGAGAGAGAGATGCAGAAATGAATGCAACTCGTGAGCTCCGATTGTTACGGACTGAAAACTTCAATGTTTATGTATTTAAAGTACGAACAAGCACTGTTTAAAAAAAGACGCGGTTCACGAAATAAGCCAGACTATCTGACACACTGAAATAATAAGGTACTTTGACATAGAATTTATAATACGCCGACACATCGCATGTTTATTACCAAAATTTGTTTACATCTGAAACATTTTGTTAAAAATTGAAAAGATAAACAAACCACGATCCCGAAGAAAAAGCGGAAATGGTGAACGTAGCACGTTGTTTCATATCTGTTTTATAAACAATATGATGAATAGTATTTTACAGAGTATAACAAGCTTTAAGTGAGATATTTATCGAACTGATATATCCCCAATACTATATCCTCATAACTGATGTCTTTGAACTATGATACGATGGTAATTAAAATCTTAACTATGGTGTGAAAACCCAAGAAATAAACAGGCATATATAATATATTAGTCATTTTATCACTCTTCTAAGTTAAAACTAATACATTATAACTAGCGGAATCATAAATTATTAATTCCAGTGCGTCCTTTGGTATCCAGTGTAGCGAGTATGCATACTATTATTAAAATTTAAATATTTCACGACAATTCAGAAGTATTTTTATTAACCTACGGTTAAAAGCAAATTTTTTTTTAAAAAGAAGCGAGAAAAATGCATTTAGCTATTTGTAATGATCCCAAGTTGCGCTTGCCATTTGAAGAAACATCAGAAACTCACTTTTTAATAGCCGACTTCGCTAAGCTAATTAAAAACACTAATCTACTAGACGAAGGGACGGTAGAGTATAACGAGATCTATAATAAGGTGATTAGATTGTCTAGAACCAAACACATTATCATTGAGACTTGCAAATAGAAGGGCGGACGCAAAAGGTTGAAGATTTTACTTTTATACTTAAAATGAAACATAATCATTGAATTTGCAATTGGTAACTTATTTATTAATTAAAAGGCTGCATTAAACGAGTAACATCTTTATTTGGATGCGAAATGCAATGTGTTGCTAACATAAATTATAGAATATACTATATGTATTATATGTATCGTGTGGAATCATATTATGATCTAAGTTATTTTCGGGAAATCGTGGACACAATACTATTTTGTTCTAATAATATGAACTACTGTAACCGATGTTGTATTAGGAATAGTGTAAATATTAATTATGATTATAAATTACCTGGTAGATAGATAATAAGCAAACACATTTCACCGAAGAATGTTTTTTATATTCGGCGAGAAACTACGAACGGTAAATATGTAAATGATCAACTTTATTACTGCAAACAGCTTCATTATTGCGGTAAAATATAATAATAACCTGACCTTTCTCTCAATTAGATTTGAGAGTAGATCATTATATTAGTATGACCCGGCAGTGAGTTCGTTTTAGTACGGATTGCTCACATATTAATATCATTATGTTAATCACAGGCGGTTTCTGCTTTTACTCCGATTTGATACGCAGTTTCCTCCGGGCGGAGATTACTGTAGATTCGCATGTCGAAATGCGGATAAGGGACCAACTGACACGCAAATGCACCGCAAAAAATCACTGCGGAACAGCGTTTATCGATCGCAGTTAAATATATCCGTAAGTTCGTTCAATAAACTATATAATAATGAACGTGTGATATATACAGAGAAACGATATATTAAGTGGAAATCTATCGCGTTTATTAGATTTTCATTAAAATTTACAAATTCATATAACAGTGACGTATTAAGAAGTTACGAGATTATTTATTATATATTATACAAATACTCAGTTTAATAATGTCATCTATAAGTAGTACATGGAAGTAAATGACAGTTCGAGAAATCGCTCAGTGAGATCAATATGTAATTGAATTCACGTTTATATTTAATACGTCAATAAAAATGAGTTATTTCCAATATATTCGACGTTATTCTTTATTTTTAAAATCTAAGAAAAATGCCACCAGCTGATTACTATCAGAAGACCACTCAAATCTTAAAAACTATATATTCAATATATAATATATTTCTAAATATGTCGAGTTTAAAATAAGTGTGGAGGATATAAATTAGATGATACAAGAAAACTTCCCCAAAACCCTAATTGGAGTCCTGTAGAATATGCGTAAAAGAAGTCCGCAATGTTAGATTATCTTCTGAAAGACTTAGTGGTTATGAAGATCAGTTTATACATCACTGTACCCAGTACCTGGCTGTTCCATACGTTTTCAACTGTATCATAGCGCAACGACCGTTGATTTCGGTGAATATGCCACACGTGTCACAATAAAAAAAAATCAATCTTCTTGAAGAATTTTGAGTACAGACTAGAATGCACGTAAACAAGAAACATACTGTCTGAATAAAATTCGCACTGACTAGTATGCAGAGCTGAGACATCACAATCTTGACAAAATAAATACACTTCGGTGTTACAAAATCAATTTCACGAACTTCCCAAGAGAGTTGGAGTACCTTGAAATGTTCGTAAATGAATAATTACACTAAAAGCCACGGTAGTGATGATCAAAAGCGGTATTCCAGTTCATTGTATGGCGTTTTAATGTCACATGTGCTACACTATGTAGTTATAAATCTGTTTCGCGTGCCGCAGATTCACCGCCACTTACTAGATGCAGTGAATCGAAAAGAAGGAACTGAATAATGAGCGCGTAATACGTGTTATAATGAGTAGTAACGTTTATAATACTGCTTATATTGCAATTATTATTGACCCAGCGTCATGGAAAAGTTAAGTCCATTTATACATACATATTTATGGCCATTTAAGGTAATTTAATGTTTTCCTCTGTGGCCCTCGGCCATTGTTGAGAATTCAATAACAGTACACGTACAATCATGTCGTAGTATTGACGGATCATTTACGAAATTACCATAGTAAAACGTCCAATAAAGTGGAAAATTTATCAAGAAAGTTATTGTGAATTTTCGTACTACTTATTGAAATGACAGTTAACGACGCTGTCACGGAAATTGTAGTTCTCTCATTATCATTTATTGTATATTTTACGATAAGACAAAGTATTGATACCGGTGAAATTCATCATCGCGGACACAATAGACACAGTAAAAATCGGAAGGTGCAAACAATGGAGATCGTACAAATCGATTGTATAATCAAATATTTCCTGCTAATCGTAAATCAGCTGATCTTACTTCTTCCATATTCGCTCTCTTTGAATGTTATGTATTCATCATCTGCCTTTGATGATCTCATTAAATAATCGCAAATAATAATTAGCACCCGAAGACTTTTTATCGGCATAGTAATTCTTGCTACTTCCGGCAGCGGAATTTCAAAGCCATACGGAAATTCTGCCACCATCTGTTAATAAATACTGACAGATTTATACAATTCATTACATAAACTTTACTAGTATTGGAAATAGCTGCCACTCTATTCTCTCCCTCTTGATCAAACTGCACATTGAAAGCAATAGTTCCCATTTTTGAACGTCGGGGAGCATTTTTTTGTGTTACAGTTTTTCCTGCTAGTCTATATATGACACTATAATTTAATAGCTGTGCATCCATTATTCGATTTAGCAAGAAAAAATAAGTTTGAATAAGCTTGTTTGACTGTTTATATACTACTTATTTTATTAATTTCTATATTTAAAAATGTAATGTTTTTATATTTTAAATTGCTTTGGTCTTGTATATGTGAGAGTGTCAAAACTTATTAATTTCACGTCAAAAGATTCAACATACTTTCCCTAGTACTATCACCATATTACCAACTGTACAAGCAATCATTCCGTGAACGAGTCCCTACATATCTCGGATATTTGCGTTTGATTAAAACATTCAATTTACAGTATTAAGATGTTTATCAGAGTTATCTAACAGACCCGGAATGAGTGAGGGGCAAACGCAGCCTGGGCCCGTCGTAGGCGCGGTGCCAGATAAGCACCAAAATCAATTAATAAAAAAACCTTCATTACTACCCATGATTTAGCAATATAAATAAATAGAAAAATTAAAAATTATTCGTCGTTACCTTATTTTTACATGATTGTTAGATACGGATGCTCTTTCAATGTTTTGAGTTTTAAGCATTTGCTTAGTAGAACCCACTTTAAAATTAAGACGTGGTTATCTTTAAATAAAGCATTGCGGTTTTATGTGTTTGTATATCAGTCACAATATTGTCATCAGTATCATTTTTGAATACGAAGACCGCGGAATATTAATGGTTGATATTTTTAATATTCCAGAAATGTGAAGAATGACAATAATTAGCACTTAATAAGCTAGTGCTCAAGGCGCCATAATACACTGAGTCGGCCCTGAATTCTGGTGATATTGACAGTAATTTACGAATACATTTACGTTGCACATATGTAGGTAAACCAGCCGTACAAACTGCGTTGCATCTCGACCTCAAAACGTAAAAATAATCAATCTAATAACGCGAACCGGTTGTTCGGCTGTCACAAAATCACAGAGCCATCGAAACGCAGTTAACACACATATTGGAGTCGTATCAGATCGAGATCACGCGTAAGATAGCGTCCGGAGGTACCTTCAGGTTTCGCGGTGGACTGGAGATGTGGAAATTGATGTGGGAATCTAATATCATGTTCACGTGTGCACTAGTTCCGCTAGCTGCAGCCGTTACAGTCGATCTATTTCAGTGTTATTGAAAATTCTCGGTGAGATGGTCTAATAACCATAACAAAGTAAATATAGTGTTAGACATCGTAGGCTTACCATATACTCTTGGCATATAAATTTGCTTACATTTGTTTTGAAACACGTAATCAGCACATTGTACGCAAATAAAACATAATATAAAAATACCAATAATAGATTTCCACATTAAATGTTAGACATTTTTATTACATCTTCTTAATGTTATTTTCCAAAAAAACACAAAAGGAATACCTATAGTATGTATAAGAACATTTGTTACATGGTTATATGTATATTTATTATAATGTCGAATTATTCAGTAAATTTACCTGGAAGTGTGTCTAAGAAGTTTATACGATTTGACCTGTCTGCCTAGCTTAGCAATATTCATATATTAAAAGCTTTATAAAGGTAAACCAAGAACGATTAAAACGATATTCAATATCATGCATCGCATAGAATATGCAACTCAATCAAGAAAAGCCTCATAAGTTATAATAACTTAATCCTTTTGGAAAATATAAGGATTAAGAAACCAATAGAGAAACTGTGGCATATAAGCCGCATACGTACAATGAGCCACAAAAGCGATGGGACACATTCTAATTTGACGATTATTTTAAACTTCTACCCGATACACTGTATATATTTATTAGCCTAAAATAACACCGTAACTCGAGATGAGCTTAACGTGAAAACATAAAACTATTCCTGAAAAGTCACAGATGAATCGGGAAAATGGCTGAAATTTAAAGTATAAATTGGCGCAAAATTAAGGTGCATGTAAGAATCAGGTCTGTAATTCATAATACTCTACATGAATAATGAAAGGATGTGATTTAAAACTTCCTAAATACGACTAATGGTGTTACCATGACAGTTGGCTTGCAAGAAGAATAAAAACACGAAAACAATCAACCCACTTGATTGAACATATCGTCCTTAATGTACATGCAGAAGTTGTTTGCTTAATTAAAAAGTATAAAATGTTTTTTTCTCTGCAACGCAATCGATATAAAATATGTTGACAAATTAACGCAATATCAGAACATCAGATTGGTAGCCGCTATTTGATTTCTATGGCGTGTCAACTTCCTACGCGTTTCTTATAAATTACCACTGAGACGTATTTTGAAGTATATTGTTATGTTTAATGAAATGAGAAATGGCTTTAAACACTTTACACTGACACCAGATTTAATATAATCGCCACTCTCACGCTGAACCGAAAGCAACCGATACGAAAACTCGTGGACATTTTTATGGTCAGGAGAGAATTCTTTCGGCTATTCGCTCGATGGCTTCAGAAATGGGAAATACACGACACGCAAACCGATTGAGATTAGACTCACAAATAATTTCTTTCCAATCAAACATTTAATTATTTCCACAGTAAAATAATGAAGTATGAAGTATTTTTAACTCAGCATTAGCCAGTAACTGTTTCGACCTCACCATCAAATAGAAATACATATTTTGAGATTAAGTAAGATAATAGATAACTCGGAGATAAGAGAATGGGGTCAAGGAGCTCCCTGCTACTTTATAAGTCATATGGAGATACTCGAATCGACAATACATGCTGCGGATGCTTCCGAAAGGCGGGATTCTGGCGTCCTAGAAAACCTTTGAGCAATATTCACACGATGTTTTCGTACATGTATCTACATCATGTATATGGCAAGGTTAAAGGATGCTGTCAGAACCTGGGATAATCCAGAGCAACTGGCCCGTGATAGAGAAGCATAGAGGCGCTACGTTATAACCATAATCTCCACGTAGAGAATGGGCATGGAGAAAAAAAAACATTTATGAATTATAATAGAATGCAATAACGATGTATTATTCAAGTATGTCACTGCAAAAAAATCAATAATAAATACAACACGAAAGGTGTTTGATTATATTACATAGTTACCTATATTAGTTTTGAACAAAACCTTGAGTTGATAATATTAAACATAATGTCTCAATGCTGTCCAAGAAAAACTAAAGTTGCAGACCACTGCCTTTTATAATTTTTATGATACTGCAGTGTTTTTATTCGTGTGATTTAATTTTTTTTTTAATTTCTCATTTCGATAACTATTTACAAATGGCACTTAACTGTCAAATGACGCTGTACAATAAGATAAATCTGGCGGTAAATGTCCAACCTCAACCTGCGTAGGATTTGTCTGACACTAGTGCAAAGTCACGGTGTCGACACCTTGTTCAGCTAGCTGTCAATTCTAGGACCCAAAACATTCTCACGCATGTTAAATGAATCAACTGTACCATGCATACTATTAACAATGTCAATATGTTGTCCCCCTGCGAATAAATTAATGAAAATAATAGTCATTCACACATTACGATTAAGCGTGGTGAATACTGGTAGTACAAAATTCACGTTAAATAGTATTACGCTCGTATATCATTTGAACAGTTAACCGTTCAAGAAAGTATGCTGGTGAATATGGGTATATACAGCAGTTTCTACCGGTACTATATTAAGACATACAAATATATACACCAGGCTTGCTTACTACATATTAAAAAGTGGAGAAGTAACGATACGGATGTAAAACTGAGATACGAATGACAGGAAACTTCTAGTATCATTATTCCCTATAAAAGCTCAATGGTCATCAAGATAGGTGTGACATGAAACATGGTTTAACTTGTTGTCATAGTTTAAGGCCAGTTAGTGATACTAAATATAAAGTAAACATATACATCTAAAACCGAATATTTAAACAAGGTTTTAATAGTTAGATAACCAATAACCACCAATGGATACTGCCAAGCTAAATATCTGTCATGTACAAGAAGGTTCGATTTTGCTCTTATACTGTTGTTTCTACTATAAGTTAAAATAACTATTTGACCGGTACGAAGTGGAGTTTAAAGTAGTAGATACTAATTCAGGTAATACGAAAACAATTTGTTTTATCTCAATATTTAAACTATTATAATCATATTCATGTATTTCATTTCTTCCATTCAACTTTCAAATCACGATAAATAAAGCCATAAAACAGTATTGTATGCTGTATAAGAAGTTATTGTAATGGTAAGCATGTATCTTTCGAGCTACATGATATGTTGCAGTTTGGGCGGACATTTGGATTGATGGAACATGAGGCGGATTGGAACAGCTGATCTGGGCGGAAAAGCAGCGGCAGTCAATCAGGAAGAACGGCGCTACCCTACAAGGCAAGATTCGAGTCCCGCCCACGCGCGTTTTATTGTTCGCGCTCGATTACCAAGGGCGTGTTGCGATGTGCTGTTACAAAAACGAATCTGATTCATCGTCAATTCAATTTGCGGCTTGCTAGTGTTGTTACATGCCCATATTAATAAAAAATGTACGCGAGAAATGACGCGTTAATTGATTGATCGATCAGACGATCACAATAAACTGACGCCAATCATTGTGTTTCATATTGAGAATTAAACAGACATTCCAGCTTCTGAGCACACTTAACCGATTTATATGTGATTTTCACAGCGTTTAAGCCTGTAAATGGCCAACTACAGATGCGCCACACCGCATTGCAACCATAACATTACAAAGTATTCTTAACTGCCGGTTGTGAACAATCTAACGTTATTTACAAAAGATACAATTAGAATTGTTTTAACAATAGAAAGTAATAACTATTATATTTTGTGGTATGGCTGATATGTCTGTAATAGTCATGGCAATAGATGAACAACCAACATAACTAAGCCTATAAAATAATTAAAAAGGTTTGCAAAAAATACTTGCATTTTACATATTATATATACTATTTCTTGTGTTAATTCTTCAAGAAATATACGTGTTTTAAGTATCTATGCAACACTCTTAAAAATATTCTTTATATATGCGATAAAGCATCTCAATAATTCTTTAGGTGTAACGAATTAATTATTAATTGCAATACTCGAATTCCACAACTCTTAGCGTGTATTACCATTTCTGGAAACGTACTTATTGGCTGAGCCTTTTTCACTGTCTACTGGCTTGTATCCAACATATTTTCAATGAAGTTACGATCATAATTCAGTCGTATAGCATCTTGTCTAGGTTAAATAGACATTAACTTGGAAGAGTTCTGTTTTACAAACAGCTAAATGTTGGATTATAATATATTGATGAATTTCTTTCGCACGTGTTTCTGTCTATGAATGTAATCTATCTAATGCAAATATATAAATATAAATAGCCAAGCGTATATATTATTGTATGATCAGTATGTTATACGACCTATATAAAAC
>JAGVSQ010008075.1:4496-14706 GCA_022683975.1 Rhyacophila evoluta
TGGGTGCGAGAGGTCCCGGGTTCAAATCCCGGTTGAGCCCGATTTTTTGTTCTTTTATTTTACGTTTTAATTTCATAGGGCTTGTGTCTAATGGCAGACTTTTATTTTTTTTACAATTTTCTCAAGAACTTTATTAAGTCTTATCGATTCATATTTTAATTTACTTTTTCCTATAGATTAGATATTCATTTTACAATTATATTTCGTTTTTATAATAATTTGAGAATTTAGTGGATGGAATCGAAGAATTACTTATGAAATATACGTATGTTAAATCAAAAAAACATTATTTTACTCTAAAGTGCATTTATTTTTTTCTTATGCAAAGGTAGTTTGGTCCTTCAGAACAATATAACAAATGTGTAATACGTGTTGTCAACTTGTGGCCATCGATATTATAAAAATCTCCTCGTTATCACTAGAACCATTGTTTTTTTTATTTTACGTTACTTTGTAATTATTCAATTTATCAAAAGAACCACAATTATATAAAATGTTTGATAAATTCTGAAAATGATTATAATTTTTAAGAATTTGTGTAATAAATAATATAGCTTTCACTCGTGTAATATGTATGTACAATAATCACACAACATTTGTAAACTTCTGTGTAATAAACGCGCTTGCCGCCATGACAAATAATTAAATTAATGTAAATAACTATTACGCGTTTCAGTTTAACTTTCTTACACAATCTACTATTTTCTCTTCGTTTGTTTGTATTCCTCAGCTTGTTCTCTTAGATAAATTATTACTATAACTACATGTTTCCTCTTTCCATTTGCAGTATTTTGTATTCACCATTGTTATTCCTATGGCGAGAGATACTAACTTTATATTTATAAAGTAATAATACAAATTGAAAAACAAAGCGAATAACACTTTTTAAATTACATTTGTTTATTTTCGTTGCAAATTTAATAAAATATGTGTTTAAAGCAACCTTGAGATGTATCCAGTGGTGTGCCTAACAATCGATTAAATCAATGTATGTTAATTACGTAATTGTCGCTATCAAATTCGATCAATCATCGCATCGGATAAAAGATACATTTTGTATGTTATATAATATTATGTACCTAGTATACAATATTCATTGCGAATCTGACGTTTATAATTTAATTCTTGGTCGGAGCAGTACGATCTGTACTAGTGCTAATATGTATAATACTATAATGTAATATATCATGCCCGCTACATTTTAAAAAATATATGTTTGTATAAAAAAATATGGTGATAAAAACCTCTGTCGAGGATCGATCCCTGCTGATGTATAAAACCGTGGAAACGTGTATAGCTATTAAAAACAATGTATTTCTTTTAATCAAAAAGTAATTATTAACATTTCATCACAGTTTCGACCCATTAAAAAGGAAAATATTTACGGTAACATTCATTATAGATTATTGAAGTTAATATTCAAAATTATGACTCAGATTCGTCAATTGTATATATTTATAATTATAAACAAATATAATTAAAACGTTACATCCAGTTTTATTTTCAAGTGTATCATTAACAACATTGAATCTTCTTCTGTTCCTTATTATACAATAATTATTATAGTCTCTGCATTTCCCTGTGGAAATAACAAAAAGAAATTTGACTTCATATAAAAATATAACACACTGATCCCTTAATTCTCTAATGTGCCCAAATAATATTTAAAATCGTTTATTTTTCTGAAAATATTTTATTTATCCTTTATTCAAATATATTACGAAGCTACGATGATTTTTTTGTGTACCGCGAGAGTAAAATCATACCTCGGGATATTTAATAATCATATCACTTTTGTTGCCCATATCCCAATAGTATGCAAAAGTGGTGCAATAACGAATAGTTTAAAAATATATGCAATTTAACGGCGTAATAAGGAATAGTTAAAAAAAACATTAACTTACAATCCATCGCCCGGTGGTGGTTACACTACACTGCTGTTACTCTTATGTTGTTTATCTCGAAGGAAAATAGTTTTGACGGAAACGGAATTAAAATGCTGGGAGTTTATTTGCTGCGCATCAATACTGCCAATAATCGTTGGCTTTTTTTTAAGTTTAGCAATATTATTTGAATCCAACAAGCTGATTGTGAGTTCCGCTATAACGAACCTGTAAGACATCATTCAATTATAAGATTAATAAAAGCTATCTATAATTACAAATATATGTATGTGATATTTATCGAAAACAACCTCATACCCTTCAAATCCATCATTTGGAAAAAATCATATTCTTGTTTATATTTAGTTTTTTTCCACAAACTATTTATTAAAGGGGCTAAGTATTCGCAAGTTATTTATAACTGACATAAAAATTAGTAACGGTGAGGGTTTCAAATTAAATTTGTAAAGATTGCGCAACTGTAATACTCTATCAGGTTCAGGCCATGATTATCGTCAACATATTAGTGAGATATCATATATTCGTATTATGATCATTGTAAAACAATGAAATGTATAAAAAAAATACAATGGTTTCGAGTAATATCATTATACATAATTGGTTATTTCGTGAGCGGAATATTTCTCACGCGGTTAGGGATTATATTGATTAATTATGTATTTATTATAACATTATATATTTGAATATCTCTACAATAATATACTAGGAACTTAGAGACATCTATTATTTCAAAGCTATACTACTACAATGTCCACTAATAAATTGCTATTTTAATTTTGCTCCTTAATTTAACTTTTGTGAAATTAAACAGCTCATTTTCCGTTGTCTTTTAAATTTATATCCGATGTTTATAATGATTAAGGCAAATGTATTCCAATTTCCAATTTTTATGTTTAGTAAATAAATGTTAATGACATCTGTAAAATACGAACATTATTAATAACACAAAACGTTGATGGATAACTAACCATAGCCAACAAAAAGAAAACAAAATATTTAGTTTTAGTAGGTTTGTGTGAGTTATTTTATTGCAATATGCAAAATGAAGCTAGTTGACAATACAATCTAAGTTTACGTTAATCTATTAAAATGTCTTTAATTTGGGAAAAGTGGTGTAGATTATGCGCAAAAGATCATGATTGCAAAGTTGGATTATTCTTGGATTCGCGCGGATCCGACTTCATGCTCAGAATTTCAAAATATCTATATATACAGGTGTGACATTAGCTTCGTATTGTAAATGACATTTACTACAGGGTATTTATGATATTACTTTACAAGATTTCTCTCGTTTCATTTAGGTGGACAGACACAATGATTTACCTCACTTCATCTGTGTCAAATGCTCTGAAATATTGGCTAATTTTGACATCTATGCGACTCGTTGCGAAAGGGTACAGTTGATGTTTCATACTCTTGCTGACAAATCTGAAATACGCTTGGATGAAGAAAAATGTCGAGAAGTCAAGAATGATTACCTACAGAATTTCGATATTGATGAAAATAAATTTTTCCCCATATGCGATCTTAAGGTATTTACGTTTAAAATTTCACTACGTACTACCAATTAGACTACAACTTTTAATTAAACAAATCATCTTAATTTACTTCTTTATGTATACCAAATATTGCCACTGATCTGTTATAGTGTTATTGGAAATATTTTTAGGTTGAAGATGACAAACCTGAAGAAATTATAGAGGATGTTACTCTTGGGGAGATGGTTGTTAAAAAAACTTCCAGAAGCAAAAGAATTAATAGCAATCCTGTTAAAGATCCAGATCCATCTTTTGTTAAGAATGAAGTCGTCAGCGATACTGAAGGAGGCGATTTTCAAACATTTGATAATTCTAGTGAAGATGATTATTTACCGCTTTCAACTGTCACAGGTATTAAATACATCACAGACATGCCAAACTACAACAATAACTGCAAATAGTGCATCATATTAAAAATTATCTATGACCAACATTATTATCGAAAATAGCACAATCCAACAAAATTTCATTGACCCAGTAATATGTGTTATGATCCTATTTTCCAACATGTAATATTCTGATGATAAATCTGTTTTATATTCATGCTGCCCACTCCACATGATATCTATTGAAAGTTGAAACTTTATTTTGTTGATTAAATTGAAAACTAATACAGTTCATTTTTTAAAACAATCAGAATCAAAAATATCAGCTAAATCTCGTAAACGGAAATTGCCAAAAAAAGCCAACAAGCATTCATCCAAGCCAAAGCGTAAAAAAGGAAACAAGGAGAAACACAAAGTTGAGATTTTTGATGAAGTATCTATTGATGAGATGAATATTAAAATAGAACCACTTTCTGATGAAGAAAATTTGAATATTCCTAATGAGTCGATTGGCGATTCGGAAAAGTTGTCTCTTTTAAAATCTGAAAAGAAAGACAAGAAAGAGAGAAGAAAGGCAACTTCTGTTGTAGGTATTTTAAAGTGAGTAATTTCATTTTATATAAAATGTTTAATAAAACTTCTAAATACAAATCCATGTGGTGACAATATTAATAAACATATTGCTTATTAGTTAGTTGTAGCAATGGTACATACTTGTCTACCTTTTAAATAATTGGTTATTTTGTATTTTTTTTCTAATTTTAATGATGTTAGATTATTATACAAATGTTCCAATCTACTGGACTTGACTGTCATTTGACCTTATGATTAAAAATATATAATTTTATCTCTTGATGTATTCTGCAACATGACTTTTGGGTTCTAACAGTGCAATATTATAATACTTTTGTAAATGACAAAAATTAGTAAATTATCTCTTTAACACTTATCTTTCTTATTAATTGGTTTGTTAAACATCATAGTTTGAATATTTTTGGAGCAAAATACTTCAGAGAAATGTTTTTCTTTTATTCTAGATATGACTGTCACATTTGCAATGAAGACTGTAAAAATTGGCATGCACTATGTGTTCATTTCAGAGATGTTCACGACACACGTGCCAAAGTGATGTGTTGTTGTGGGAAGTTTTTGGCGTCCCGGGTTTCCATAGGCAGACATTGTGCAAAACATGGAAAAGCTCACAGTTATGAGTATGACTAAAATGAATCATTGGTTATATTTGATAAAAAGATACATGTATGTGTTCATAAATGTGAACTGATCAATATTGATGCAGATTGTACTCTTATACAAATGGTTTACAAGAATTTTAAAACTATTTTAATTAATCTAAATTATTGATCAAAGCTCCATCTCATCCTCATAGTAATAAAAAAAATCACAAAAATTGAATTTATTTGTATCCAATCTATTCATTATATCATGTTACAAATGTCAGAAGTATATTCATACTCGGGCAATGTCCTTTTCAGATTTCAATTATTATTTTTTTCTTCTTTTAGTTGCTCGAAGTGCGGTAAAAGATTTCCTCGTGAATCGGAATTATCAACTCACATGATCACTCACTTGCCCAAAGAAGAATACCCGTTTGTGTGTTGCAAATGTGCCAGAAGGTTTACCACACAACAACTTTTAAGGCATCATGAAAAAAAACATATACCAATGGAAGAAAGAATGGTCCATCCATGTGAAATTTGCAAATCAAAGTGTGTTAATTTCTTACTTTTTTGTTAAACTTTTTGCACTCAGAACATAATAATGGTATTACATGATATTAAATAACTTAAATAAATTATATTCTATCATTTAAGTCACTGGTTTGAGTTGTGTGATATAATTTTTAAGCATACTGTATATTAGTCGCCAAGTTGCAAAATCCGCTCTTGCCGAGTTTTGAATAAAAATAGTTAAAAGTGCACTTCGGTGCTATATTGCAAAAACTACCAATTTTCCCAATTGGGAGTTGCAAATTTCATTCTATTTCGTTACTAATCATCAAATATTGAGCCCTGATTCAAAAATCGGCTCTGAACGTAAATAATGATTTGCAAAATCCTCTATCGAACTGGCCAATCCGACGTCGCGATTCGCACTGTAGTTTGAACGATTAAGTGAGAAAGGTCTCAATTTTGGTCCGACCATTTGACAGTTTGTATTAATTAATAGTAAATGTTTCTTCAATAAGTGTGACAGAATATCAACCAGAAGAATCAAGGAAGCGTTTGAGAAATCCAGATGCATGGAAACGCAATGCTTTATGCAAAGAAAGGTATTTAAAAATTGTATATCTCAATCGTCATTCTTGCTCTATTTTTTTTGTTAATAATCCAGTGGCACCTAATATTATGTTCAGTTTTGTGCTGTATATTTTTCATAGTTTGGTTGATCTTATAAACGATTATACAATTCTCAATTACACGTTTTTGATATAATTTCATTGGTGCCAAAATACAATTATTAATGAAACATTGATTTTAAATCACTTTACTATGATTATTGCAATTAATTGAATTATCACCTGAAACTTATTTTTTAGATGTTTTTTCGTTTGATTATCTAGCTATGTATTAAGGCACTGTTACGATATTCACTGTGTTTGTATTCAATAAAGAGCTGAATTAGCATTACAGAAATTTGGCCCCTACAGTTGAATATATTTTCGTATTGACTGGATACCTTCCTGTCTTTCGTTCACTGTACCTTTCATATTTATAATTTATTTTATAAAATACATTTATTTCACTTATTTTAGATATTCGTCTAGAAAATTACCTGAGTATCCTCCGTGCAATCACGATAGTAAGCAGTTCAAATGCAGTTATTTAAATGAAAGCGATATCCAGAATTTTCATACTGCATTTTATGAAAATAAAAAAAAACTTGCACAAGATACATTTTTGATTAAATTTTGCAACGGATTTACTGTAATGTCACACAAAGTGGCTGCACGAAAAAAATCAATGAATATAAAATATTTTATAAGAAAGAGAGTCAAACTGGCAAAATGGTCCTTGTGTGTCAGAAAACCTTCACGGGAATCTTGAATATAAAAAAATATCAAATTCAAGAAGTTGTGAAACGTTTTCACAACAGTGCCGGTCAATTTCCCGATGAAAGAAAAGGCGGTAATAGGGCATGGCAAATACAAATTTACTAAGAAAAAAGCCAAGTCTCATTGCATTTTTGAAAAGTGAATCGCATCATAGTGAAATAGCTCTCAAAAGGATTTATTTATCAGAGGAACTTAATATTACTAAATTATTGCGAATGTATAAATAATAATAATAGATCGCAAACTACATTACAAGTGAAGGAAAATTGTTTTTGCGACATTTTTAATAGAAAATTCAATTTTTCATTTAGAACTCCGGCTACAGACAAATTTTTCCCATGCAGTGAATACAGTGAGCTATTAAAAGTTCAATGGACACCGAAGAACGAAAAGACGTCATTATTCTCTCTCAAAATCATTGCCTTAGATATAAAGCATTCTATTCAACAATTCAAGAAAATGAGATGGATCTTTTGAGTATGAGCTCTGACTGCCAAAAAATGGAATGATACAAATAAACCAAAAAGCTCTAATGAGATATCCAGTGCGATATTTCATCGACTTATGCACACAGATTTTGGTCCTTCTGCAACAAAACTAAGGCTTGTCACTGACGGCTGCGGTAACCAAAACAAAAATACTCCCATAGTGTGTATGTTATTAAAATAGCTGCAAGTATTCGATCGGCGAAAAGAAGCAATTATGTATCTGAAGTTACCTGTAAGCTGACATTTTGGTTTCAATCAGAAAAAACGAAATTATCAAACAATAAAATAAAAATTCAAGGAGAAGCAACCTATTGAGCACAACTATCAGCACAGCAAGCACTATGGAAAAATTGTAGGCATTTGGAAGCTTTAAAATTTTATAAAAATATTGAAGACTTATCTGAACAGTTTGAAGATCTATAATCTACACTTGCGTTACCTTTGTGTGAGGAAAATGATAATGAGGTTCAAACACACATAGTTTGACTTTGATTTTCCTTTTATTTTTATTTTATAATAATCCAATAACTATATTACCATGTTTCCAAATTAATATTTGATGACAAATTGTTTTTTTTACCATATATATGTCAAAGTGTGAAAGCTAATGTCCGATCTAACGAGAAACTTCATTCAAGTGATGAGAAATACGTCAAGGAAACAAGCTTCCAATCAATAATTTTATAAAATTAACGTAGATTCTCGTAAACGACAGTGAAAATTCTGCTATTTTGCATGAACCTGCCTATTATACACAGGCCATCGCTGTGTGATCTCAAAACTGCTTAACTTAAAGCTTAGTTTTAACATCTGAAACTTTTTCATTTTTTTCGTAACTGTTCTCATTGTACATTTAAATCAAAAAATAGCTAAGCGATTGAAAACTTATTTACCTCTCCTTAAAAAAAAAATATTTTATTTTAAATTGATTTTTTTTTCCATAATTCATATCTATTGCTCAATATTGTTTATTATTGCGGTAAAGACATTGTATAAATAAGACCTGAGAATTATATCTCAGGAGGTATAATCATTGAACATTTGTTTTTATTTGTAAAAAGTTAAATTTTTTAGGACATTAGCATGCATGATAGTTTTAGTATTTGACATTTTTAAAACAGATAAATTTTATTTTAAATTTCTACATTTTTTCAACTTTTGTTTTGTCTAAAATTCGCCTTTGGTAATTCCCAAAGTAGAGTGATTATTTTCTCTGTATGTAGTCTGTTTTGTTTATTTACTATTTTTCATAATAAATTAATTATAAACTTAAAAAATTGTATTATTCTTTGAGTCATATTTCTTGCTGATTCTAAACTTTTCAACCGCATCTCAACAAAAGTGAGAAATAAACACCTATAATTAATTAGGCAGCTGTTTTCAAACTGCAACAAGTCAATTATTATTTTCATAATTACTGCAAAAAAAGCACTTTTTTTAATCTTAATTCTAAGCGTCAGTGGCCCAACAATAAATAATATCTTAAGCTTTTTATAAGAAGAAATATGTAATGAGTAAAAATGATTTGTCAACATATCACCAAAATATATTCGAGTCAGGTATACTTCTGGGTGTGTTTTTCCCCCATAAATAAATATTGATTCTTATATACCTATGACACATTTTTCACTGTATGCACAATTATAAAATCAATATAAATGAAATGCAAAAAATATCTTATTACAGGTACATAATTTATGACTACAAAATATTTTCTTGGCAAAATTAAATAAGATAATTTATCAATTATAACAAACATGTACCACCACTGAATTATTATTGACTGTAGAAAATAATTAACAAATGTGCTTATTGACAACTATATGGCATATTAATTAAATCTGAGGTTTAATTAAGCTTTTATTTATATCCCGGAAGATATTAGATAACTTAAAATCACTATATATACCCAAAACAGTTTTTCGTGATTTACTAAAATCTCAAAAATACCTCCAGAACAAGTTTTGCAACTTGGCGATTCATATACCAAATGTACCGAAAATACCAACTTAAGAAGGTCCAATCAATCAGCTAAAGGTACAGTTGTGAGTAGCTAACTATCATGTGGATAGAACTACCTTTCATTTTTGTGAATTCCATTTCAATAAGTTGATTATGATATTAGAAAATAATAATGTTGATCATATTCCGAAACAAGTTCGCTGGGCCTGCTATATTCAATATCAACAAAATAAATTTGCATACTACATTTTCTTTGTGAACTAATCATGTCATTTAAATTTCTAATCGTCTTATTATCATGTTACTGTTATTGTAAATATAAATGGCAGATTATGAACATTCTCATTCATAAATATTTATCACTTTCACTATTATTTTTCATTTTTGTATTTTATCACAGGTTTGCCTCTAAGAGTAGTCTTTTAATGCACATGAAAGCTGTACACGAGCGGTTAAAACCATTTGTCTGTGATCAATGTGGGCGGGCTTTCACGACGAAAGGTATTCTAGAAGAACATCAAGTACGGCACAGTGACGCCAGACCACATGTTTGCACAGTTTGCCATAAAAGGTATCAAAAATGTTGAACTTCGTAAATTTTGCATATTATATATTGCTACATTTAATATTATGGAGACAAGTTTTTATCTACTAACAATGTGAATGAATGAAGTTTATGTATTGCATTCCATATTATATTCCACCATTTTGTTAGCTATTCTGGAAATTTTATGTAAATATCTATTTTTCGAATTCAATTCTTTATTTGATTGTAAAAACTTGAACAATTTTAGAAAAAAACGTGATATTAACACATTGTTGTCGGGTGATTTCGCGCATTTTTTTAAGCTTGGCGCGGGTCATTTTTTAGCAGCCGCGCGCGTATTTTTACATTTTCGGAAACTCGCCATAACTTTTA
>JAGVSQ010008076.1:2202-14704 GCA_022683975.1 Rhyacophila evoluta
TGTCAAATATTCATCATCTGGAGTATGTGCAATAGCTTCCTCCTCTTCCTCATCATCTTTATTTGGGTTCAATTGAGGATAGTTGACTGTCAAATATTCATCATCTGTAATACGTATATTCGTGTCTTCCTCTTCTTTTTCACTGGCATCATTTTCAGTTGCACTATCATAAAAATTTTCAGTAGTGTCATCAGTAATATTGAAGTTTGGATAGTAAACTGATGAATCATCATCAACTTCAGTTGATTTCCATGTTGTATGGTTAACATTAGAATACTCATCGTCTAGAGTCTTCGCATTTTCTTTCTCTTCGTCTTTGTCATCTTCAGTTGGATTCAGTGTTGGATGATTGACTGTCAAAAATTCATCATCTGGAGTATGTGCAATTGCTTCCTCCACTTCCTCGTCATCTTCATTTGGGTTCGATTGAGGATAGTTGACTGTCAAATATTCATCATCTGGAGTATTTATATTTACGTCTTCCTCTTCTTTTTCACTGGCATCATTTTTAGTTGCACTATCATAAAAATTTTCAGTAGTGTCATCAGTAATATTGAAGTTTGGATAGTAAACTGATGAATCATCATCAACTTCAGTTGATTTCCATGTTGTATGGTTAACATTAGAATACTCATCGTCTAGAGTCTTCGCATTTTCTTTCTCTTCGTCTTTGTCATCTTCAGTTGGATTCAGTGTTGGATGATTGACTGTCAAAAATTCATCATCTGGAGTATGTGCAATTGCTTCCTCCACTTCCTCGTCATCTTCATTTGGGTATGATTGAGGATAGTTGACTGTCAAATATTCATCATCTGTAATATGTATATTCGCGTTTTCCTCTTCTTTTTCATTGGCATCAGTTTCAGTTGAACTATCATAAAAATTTTCAGTAGTGTCATCAGTAATATTGAAATTTGGATAGTAAACTGTTGAATCATCATCAACTTCAGTTGATTTCCATGTTGTATGGTTAACATTAGAATACTCATCGTCTAGAGTCTTCGCATTTTCTTTCTCTTCGTCTTTGTCATCTTCAGTTGGATTCAGTGTTGGATGATTGACTGTCAAAAATTCATCATCTGGAGTATGTGCAATTGCTTCCTCCTCTTTCTCATCGTTTTCATTTAGATCGTCTTTGTTGCCTTTTCCCTTATCATCTTCATATTCAAGATTTTCACTTTTACTAGTTTCCATCGCGCCCTCATCATTAATTCCTGTAGTCAGTAGTTCATTACTTTTCAGTCTTTTCTCAGCATCATTATTTCTATATTCCACTTGTCTCGCATGTCTTGAATAGATTAGTCCACCTACGTTGTGACTGCTCACACATGTCAACTACAATTAAAAATAAATATTTTATTCTTATTTTCACGTGATGCCAGGGTTTTTTTACAAAGAGGGTACCAAAGAATATCAAGTTTTATTCATAGTTTAAGTTAATACATATTTCAATAGAAATGAAACATTTCATACAAAATCCCAGTAGATCAAAAGATGTTGACCATGTTAGGGTATTTTTTTGGATGCTGATTCTTGTCTATTCGTTTAAATTATGAGATTAACTAGGATATGTTTCATGGTTTGGTTTTGAACTGCTCTCTGAATATTCAATATTCACTATTACCTTTCATTTTGAAGAGTATTTGAGAAAAATAATGAAAATATTGATAAAAATTTTTTGGACACAAAAAAACTTAACTTTTCACTCGGAATATAAAACGTAATTATGAAATATGCAAAAAAAAAGCAATCAAACTTCCAATTACAACTGCAGTCAAACATGCACTAAATATAATTTTTCATGATTTTTATTATAAATAATAGACTTTTTGACGATCTTCACACGTGTTGGATAAAAATATAAAACTACAAGTCGAAATGGGTGAGTATTATTAGGGTTAAGGGGTTAACCCAGTGATTCCTAAAGTGTGAGCGACGGCTCCCCAGGTCGTCACAAGGACGCCGTGAAATATTCAATTAAACAATCCGGCAAATTTGTTGCAATTCCCAATTCTCGAAATCGCTTTTAAAAAGGTAAGTTTTCCAATTTCTCAAGAAGGTCAAAAATTTTGAAAAAAATCTGATGTATTAAGAGCGCTGCGGGAAAATCTGATGTTTTAAGGGAGCCCTAAACCGAAAAGGATTGGGAACCTCTGGGTTAACCTTTTGAGTAGTATGGACGTACATGTACATCCATGCGCCTTGTTTTCATAACCATTCTTTTATTTTTTAATAATATATTATTTCTTTTAATAAAAATACTAGATAGATCTATCAATGAAATTTAACTTAATTACTTCAATTACTTAAATTTGTTTAAACATACTTAATAGATCTATCAATTTGAAAGTCACTACAATCATTTCACTTACATTTAGGCTGGAAAAAAATACCAAAAAATTACGAAAAAAAATGAGTAAAAAAAGATTTGACTTCAGGACAGAAAAATTTCTTTATGTTATTTCGATAATTATTATGTTTTGTAAAGAAACGAAAGATTTGGTGTGCACAGAAACATATAAAATGTCAAGTAAATCAGTCCTATGCATTTAAATTTGATCTCAAGTGCTGCTTTCATTCCAAAATGGGTGTGGTAATGTTATATACATTCTTACTAATTTGAAATAGAAAAGCATGGCTTACAAATCGGCATATCCAATTTCATTGATTGAATATGCCGATATGATATTCGTTTAATTGATAGCGGTGAAAGATTTTATTGCTTAAAACCTATATGCATAGTAAATTAACTGACCAATGAAAAGGTTAGGTAGTTAATCAATACAATTATCTTAATTGATTAAAATGCGGTTAATTTACTACACATAGGTTGAATAGCTTGAAGTTTCTTACATTTACAATATCAACATAAACAAAGATATTATTTAATATTTGTAATTAATAAAAAAATTGTTTTGTTACACCCTACAGCATTTAACGTTTGTCTGCGGTCATTTGAAAAACGATTTTATTTAATATAAAATAATTTACCTGCAATAATAGTGCGATGAAAAAAATCCTCAGCATCATCTTTCTTTACATATTATTTTCCGTTTTCAATCACTTAATTTGAATCCATCTCAAGACGAATTATCTATTAAACTAAAGAAATATTGGTGTAAATATTACAAAGCTTGCAAGTGAATAAATTTTAGTTGAATATTTGTGACATTTTAACAAAATTTAATGAAAATAACTCGATACGTGTGATGAAATTATATGCTTATGCAAGAAATTAAATATTAACTAAGGCTCCACTGATTTTCCATGGCATATTTATAAACACAGCACTAAAAATAATATTTACTAAAAACCAGTGGTGTGTAAAAATAATATGAAAATGCTGAATCGAATTTCAATACAGTATTTTTGTTTCAAAATTTTTTTTTTTTTATTCAAATATAGTTTTTTGTGTGAACGGATTATATCATGGTATTTATGATTCACTATTAAATTAATGATTGCCTCCCCCTCCATCCTTTCAAATCCTTTTAATGTACTTTTGTGCTTTTCACTGAGTTTTAAGGAAGTACAATTCGAAATAGAAGGTTTATGTTAAGCATAATATGAGAGGACTGCAAGAAAAATTAAGCACTACAAAAGATCTCATGAAATTAATGTATTTAAACATAAACTAATGTTACATGCCACACTGCCCCTGTTGTTTTTTTATTAGATTTTTTTTAAGCCCGCCAATGGTCTTAATATAAATGGATCGTGATAAAACATCAAATTCACTTCCTTCTATTCGAATATCATTGTTCCAAGAAATGGCTTACCTGTTTCTTTTCAATAAATTTTTATTAATTTTAAAATACGTGCTGCGATAGTCCATGTATTTATTTTACAATAGTCGACTGATTATTATTAAATACTAAGTTGTTTTACATATCTATTCAATGCATTCATTGAATAGAAATATTGAATAGCCCATTTCCTAAAAGTAACAGCTATTCTCAGTTCAGAGTCACCTTCATTATTATCAGTTCTACTATGCAATGGGCCTAATTCTTTTAGGAACTATTTGGATCATGGTTAGATACATCAAATCATATCTGATGAATTAATAGATTATCGGGATGTCAATATATGAAACAAAAATAAACAAACACAATATACAATATTTTCAGTTTCATTTAATGCTTTTTATTGATTTTTTTTTTTCATATATTTTACAAAAAACTAAAAACTTTATTGGATCTTACAGCTGTCTTGACATTACATTTGTAAAAAAAAACTTCTTACAATAAAATTTATTTATCATTATCGTCTCTTAACAAAAAAACATGTCAAATTGAAATCGATTTGAACAAACACAACAGAAAATAAAAAAGGTAACGACCATCACGAACCACTGGATCTATCACCATCTTAAATTTTGTTTTAGAGCAGTCAACATCGGGAAACTAATCGGATGCATATCTTTAGTAGAAATAGAATTGTATACATCACAACTGATCATCGATTTATCTCAAATCTTTAATATATTTATTGCAGCGGTAAGGATTAAGTCATTAAGGAAAGCAGACTTTTATACTTTTTTAAATAATATTTTTGTAACTTGACTAAATTGATTCATTTACGTATATATATGTATGCCTTTATGACATCACATAACCGATTGCGACCATGAACATTATATTGACAATTGAAAGCATTAGATTATGGTCAAGTTATTTTTAAGGAAAAACCAAATACAACCTATAGTAAATGAATTGATTTACTGGGTTATATTGCAAAAACTGCTCAGGAGACGAAACATTAATGAAATATTGAAAATGGTACCATCATTATTTACATATTACAATCGCAGCGAGAAGAAAGTCATTCATAAAAATATATTTACGGAATGTAGTATTCATCATACACCATGGTTTAATTGGTTTTTAGGTTTGAATTATGCGATTAGGTTTTTTAAATTTATATTTGAGGATGCAGTACATGAGTTGATCATGCCCAGCAAAAAATCTGTTCAAAATTAATCGGTCTAGATATATCTATATTTCAGAAAACTATGTACATCTTTGTATTTATATAATAGATTAAAATGAAGTATTGTTTCAATTGTGATCATGTTATGTTTCGACTGTTGAAACTTGGCTGCTCCGAAACAAAATAAAAGATACATCCTGCATTTCACATGAAAAGTGTTACCAGTAAAAATATAGTTACAACACGAAAAATCTCTTCCCAAAATCGGTTTATTTTTTATTACGCGTTGGATGCGTTTTATGTCAATATTACTTTTTTATTTATTATTTTACAAGCATATAAAAAAACCAATTTTTCACAAGACATAGATTTGATCGAATAGTCTTTCTCGTACCGAAATTGCTGGCCATCGTATTTATATTTACAAGTCGTCAATTAACATCATAAAGCACATATCAATCAATAAGCATTCAAATCTACTTCTTCCACCATACAAAACTTCATATTATTCTTTTTACCCTAAGACTAAAGTTCCAACACAGAAGACACTCGCTATTCTCAATTACATAATCAGAGGAATATCGCTTTTACAATAAACAGTGAATTCAGCGTAGTGGCATTATTAGAAAAGGTTGGCCATCAACAATGAGTCGGAGGAACCATGTGATGTTTAGAAAATTAAGGAATTTGCAACATAAACAATTTTCAAATTTAAATAATAATGTTAAAATAGGAAATTTTGCACTTGTTGGGATTTTACTAAAAGTCAACATTTCAAGCCAATGAGAGATTCAATGAAGGAGTTTATATTATTTATAATTAATAATGATGGCCGGTCATATTGTCCAGAATTGATTTGATAGTGTAATTTGGCCATAAGATTCACAACTTTTGGCCATTTGGCATTATTTACAATGGTATAAACAATCAAGAATAGCGAGGATACATAACATATCTGTTATAAGTTATCAGTTGTGTGGAGCATGAATAGAGGTTGCCGCGTGAACCAATCATGGCTTTATTTTTTATTGATGAACTAAACACTTAACATGACATGGACCTTTAACATTTAAACATGTCTTCACTACACACACAGTCAAATGAAGGGCGACACAGAAAAATGAACCATATGCAGTTTTCCTAATTCTTATACACATCTTTAAAACCTGAATTTGTAACAAAACAATTATGATACAATACTTCTTTAATCAATGAGATGGCGGAATTGAGAGGATATGGAATACTTTGTGGTAAATGCTGATTGTATTAACAAATTGTTATTTCTAGTTATTTCAAGAATTATAAAAAACATATTTTAATAGTCATTAATGATGAAATAATCATGATTTAACAAAACACAATTTTAAACCATTACATATTAAGATTGCAAAGAAACTATTGAACAAATATATCGGTGGTAAACTGGGCTTTACTTAAAAATAAGTCTAAGACACTGGTATTATGCCTATAAATGCAAAATTCACTTCCGTCATAATATTTCCTGTAATAATTAAATTATTCCACTGCAGAATCCTACAAATGAAAAGCAATTAATTACAATTATCTTTGCTATATTGTTTATCTTCAGTAAAATGGCAAAATGACATTCACTATTTCAAGAAAAACATGAAAATATGAAAAAAAAAACACTTAACATGTGAAATGTATGTACTGTCAGCAGCTCCACTGTCACCCAGATGTTTTTACCCTTTTTTCCTCTAGATCTAAAGTTTTCAAACAATAATTCCTAGGTAATGCCTGTCTTTAGATAAAGGCAATGCCAATGATAAAAAGTCAGTCTATCTTCGAACTCAGTGACGTGTGTTGAGTTTTGTGTTTTTGTGAAAAAATTGTGATTTATTGTGTTAATTATAACAGGAAATCGAAGTAATTAAATTTTAAAACATAGGAAACATTGGTGTGTTTTTTTTCCAGGTGACTTTTAACATAAAAAATATTTTATTTCACTCAGTTTCGTGTTAAACGATTTCCAATGTATATTCATTTATTCCAAGTGTCATTATTTAAAATAAATACAGAAATTAATGACACGTGGAATGCCTGAGTTAATCTACTACAATATAAGTGGCAATGTCTTATACAACCCTCTTTCTAAGGATGTCAATATATGCATAGTATGGACTGACAGCTTAAGTAACTGGGGTCAATTTTTTTACATTTGCAAAAGTGTAATCAACAAATGGTGTGAAGAATATCAAAAAATAAAAATGTAAGGAAGAAATGCAGAAAAATTGAGCTTATGAGTATATAACTTCATATCAACATAATTGAATGTGTATGAGTATCTTTAATATAGAAAATACTTATGTAGAGGATTATTTTCTTAGAAATACAATATAAAACAAATATCTCATAAACAGTATATCAAACGTAAGAAATTGCACATGTCAATCTCTGCAAGGAACTGTGTCATATAGTTCCTATACATCTTTTATCCACCTTTCTTCAAAATTTAACTGATTATGAGGTTTTACTTTAGCGGCTATTTCCCATAATCATAAAAGTCATATCAAGTGAATTTAAAAATTTGAAAAACGACCATAAATCTAAGTAAAACTTCATTGTGAGTGGTTTCACGCATTTTTGCTTGTTATTAAGAATGATCAATATTTAGCTTAAAAAAATGTTGTGGAACGCAATATGGGTTAAAAATTTTAGCAATAGATGAAGATACGCACGTTTATAATTATTTTGGTGGTGTTTTAAATATACTACATTTGTGTGCGAAATTCAAAGAGAAACAGTGCAGACCGTAATAAGAAGTAACATGCACACAAAATCGATTTACCAACATTTTACCAAAGTGGACTTATGGTATATAGGAACTATACGACTCAAATGTCAACACTATTTATCTGTTGTTCAGCTTGGCAAAAAATTCTGCAAATGAAAAAACGCTCATCACTAAAAAGCTTCTCACTGTAGAATCAGGAAATTAATCAACGTTTCATTACTGTACAAAATAATACTTACTGTAAAATATAATTAACCTCTCGGCGAGTGCGGACAAAACATCTAAACAAAAATAATCCCAGAAGAATATGAAAGCAGCACCAGGCCATCTGTGCCTATTCTATCGCTGTTAGGTTTAATAAAATTTTATAATTTGCAATAATATCTATGGAGTTCTTTGCATTTCTTGAAATTTTAGAGTTATTATTTATAATACAATATGGAACATTAATAGTTTATTTTTGGTTATATAAACAATTGAGTGTAAAAAAAATTGATATAGTAAACTCACTCGACCAGAAATTAAATAATGTCTTCTAGTATTATTTAATTTCTGTCTTCACTGAGCTCTTTAAACGTTATAAAAATGATATTTCACAAAATATATTGTAGCTGTGTCACATAATTCACGTACAGGCTATAGCAAACAATATAACCATAAACCATTATTCGGATTGGTATTTCTTAATATTACATAAATATTTCATGTTTATAACAAGCATATTAAATTATGATTCATGGAACAAGCAAAACATGAAGCAGACGAACAAATGCAGTAATGTTTTTATCAGATAAATTTTTGTTCGTCAAAGGCGTTTCTGCCTAAACCATCACTTCAAATTTGGATTAGTATAGTTTGAATCACATCATTACCCCATGAGAATTATTTGTTTTTTTGTCAAAACGATCATTTACAGCAGACAGTGCTTGTTGTAAGGGTTTAACTGTAAATTATTTCTAAGCCTCCATTATCGAAGAAAAAACTTTGAAGAATTCACCGGCAATAGATTAGATTTGAATTTCTTTCATGACTCTTATGATTGTATTTTTACTACAAATTGATATTAAATTTTTGTTGTATTTAGTTTAATATTTTAAAGGGAAATACGGGTTATAGTCACTGTATGTGCAAGTGTATCAGAAGTTAAAAAAAAAGCAATAACAAAAAAATATAATTATCTTTTCTGTGTCGACCCAACGGTGTCTGGTGCATTACTTCAAATAGATCTATTCATTATTCATTCCGAGAATAAAGCATTGAAAATATATAGAAAGTATTCTCATTCATTAATGATACTCATAAATCTAACAAATCTGCCATCACACGTACCTTGGAAGCGACGGAGAGCATAATAATATAATGAAACTCAAATTGAATGGCACTGTACACACTTGCGATGTTCTGCTATGTTGTTTGCTTATGTTCGTCTGCAGAATGAAGACTGATGATGTGAAATTTCCTCTGAATGAATACCCCGATTATCACAGTTTAAACTCGGACTTGGACTTTTATGATGAAGCCTTAGCTAATGACTATGATATAAGTTTAGAGACTAATAAAACTGATGTAAAATGAATAAAAAAAAATGTAGAATTTCCACAGAACTTTCATGCATTTGAAAAGGTGAATATTTCTTGATTATTAATATTAACGAATTAGTTAACTCGAAGATAACAATTTAGACAGGCGAGGTTGTACAAACACAAGCAATGTCAGTTGGAATATTTAAGATGGAACAGAATAAAAATTAGTTTTTCGATATATGCATGGCAACAAATCTTCTATGAATTACTATTAATTCATAGAATTTTACTGACCAAATATCTGAAAAAAAACTTCCCTGTGATAATAATATAAGCTCTTCAATATCCAGTTAAAAATGTAGATATTTTTACAAATCAGAAATAGTGAATAATTTTTTTAAAAAATATTGTTGCCATCTTTTCCAGTTTTAGTATTAACAGTTATAATCGGGAGATTCCTGTATTTCTATGAACACTTTCATTAGCAGAGCCTTTTAAAACTGACGGATGAAAATTTTTACCATATGTGTCTCATTGGTTCGGCGGCAAATCACTATTTCACTAAAAAAAGTTGATGTGTCCCTAACCGAACAGGATAAATATTATGTCAATTTATTGGTGTCGCATTCCATACTGTCACAGTCCAACATAATTCATTCCACAGTGACAACCTTAGAAGTAAAGTCAATTGCGATTTTGTCACGAGCGAGTAACACCTCAATTCGAATGCTGGAGCACGGGAAAGTGATTAATGAGAAGGGTTATGAAGTCATCATGTCATTTACGGAAGAAGCCGTGGTGTTAGGACCGCGGAGAGAGTCATTTATGTCCCGCCTGAACGTCGACAGGTTTTGTGTGAATCTAGAAAAAACAGAGTTGTTTAACAATGAAATGGTGAATAATATAAACAATATATATAAATATTTCTTCAAAAAAATATTAAATGATGGTAAAATAGAAGAAAATACGGACTTGTCTCTATTTTTGGTTAGCAGATTCCTTTCAACTCCATCCATAAGCGAGTGGAACCACTGCGCCATGGCATCCTGCCGATCCCGCGGCTGCGCTCCCACCACACCGCTTCGTAACCTCCGGAAATGCTCCTCATTTAACAGGATCAATCCTAGGAGAGGCCGCGACATGGACCATTGGTTCCGACAGTCTTCAAACATTATTACGTTCAATACCTGTAACAAGGTAATTTAGATTTTTTTATTACTACAGTACATCAACGAGTTTCTCTGCATAAAAATTAATAATGATAAATAAATGGTTACGATAATTTCTATTATTTTAGTTGCAGTGATAGATGGGTCAAAATAAGTTTTAATCCAGTTTTTATGTGCTAGTAAACTAATTTCCAACTTTGGTCATGGGGACAGCTTGTATTGGTACAACTATAATTTAGCATTAACTAATTCATTGCTCGAAACGCACATCAACATTCTATTCTATATTTTCAGTACAGATCTGAAAAAAAACTAAATCTTTAGTTGGTGTGTTAAATGGCGAGTAAAATGTATAATATGATCATAAATAGAATTAAGTTGACTGCTCAAGTGAGTATCGGTCATCAGCAAATATGAAACTAATCAATTAATAAAAACGATTAAGCAATAAAAAATAAAGTGTTTAGGGTAAAGTAAATATTAAATTTTGGATTAAAAGTGGTTTTACTGTAGCTAAAAGTTGTTGCATAATCTCGGGTCGCCTTTGCATCACTTCTAAGAACATGGCGTTGTGCTCCGACCCTCCCTGTCCCACCCGAGCTAGGGATTTCTTAACTGGGAATGCGCTAGCTGGAAACAATTTCATTATCCAACATCAGTCAATATCAATACACTACAATCATATATACAATAAGCGGAAACAAAGAGTAGATTTCAATTTTTTATTTGATTTATGACAGTGAAAATATTTTTCTTGACGATTTTAATATGTCGAACAAATTGACTATATTTAAATTCTGTAAACAGATGATGCATGCCATGATGCAATCCTAAAGACATGGCACTGATTCATACGATTACATTTGTTTATAGTAACATTAAACGTTAGACTGTGATGTTTTAGTATCCTTTCCTCAAATTTCATTCGGTATCAGTCTTATTATTAAATAATAGCAAAATGTAAATGATTGAACTTACATTTCTGTGATAGCTGTTTAAAAAGATAAGTGACAATGTGGTCCAAGGTTGCACAGCAACCAGTGCATACCATTGTATCTGGAAAATAAAATTCAAATTTATTTTGGCTTCTTTCTGACAAAGAATTACACGATTGCCAATTTAGATAGAAATCTTGATAATTTATATGTTGAAATATTTAAGTTAAAATTTTCAATACCTATGGCAGTGAGCCCTTCCGAAATGGTGGCCAGAATATAGAGAAAAGCTGCCGGCTCAAGTGAGGCGAGGAAAGTCATATGATCTTGAGCTAGACATTCTAGTAGAAGGTAATAGGTCTGCGACAGCTTTGGATATTCCTGAAAATACCAAACAATGTATTAGTGGACAGCAACCATGTGAAAAGAGTAAACACATACAACATATCGTATCAATAATAATATTTGATGGACACTAAGAAATAAGATTCTTTTAATAAAACTGTATTATTCCCATTGGCTTTTGTTTGGCGGCCAAGTGAATGAACATGTGCAATTACAAATTCCTCGCACTGTAGGTTGTGTATATAAATTTGAAAGCCAGATAATAATCAATCAATCAAAGTATTGAAATACAGAACATAGATGCTCAATTAGTTCAGCAATTGTCTGGGAAACAATCTTCGTGGAAAAAGAAACCGAAGTAAATCTTCACATACCATACAGCAAAATTAGTAACAAAAAATTAACTTGAAAAGGGGGTTATGAAACAATTAGTTACCAATAAATCAGTCTGAGGAATGCTGAGCAAGAGTTTAACAAACATATTCAAGGCACCTTCCAGGGCTTCATCACCGTATAACCTGCAGACAAAACATTAAACCTAATTTATAATAAAACCTAATCAAGTAATATATAATATATTGGTGGCCGAGAGGTTAGCAAGCACACTTCAGTGCTATGGTATGCGGGTTCAAATCCCACAGCACCAGAATTAAAAATAATAATGCTGCAGGACTGGACACCCAACGGGTTAAGCAGCTAGCTGACAACCAATTCACATGAAAAAAAATGGAAATCAATATACTCAATTTCCATAGTAGTTATCTTCACACTGTTAACCTGTCGAGTGGCATGAACGTACCGGTGCGTGGGCGATAATTTCATTCAAAAGGGGCATGCACGTAC
>JAGVSQ010008077.1:0-13595 GCA_022683975.1 Rhyacophila evoluta
AATCAAACGTCCGACACAAACAAACACACATAAACTAGATTTTATTTATTAAGATGTTTGCTCTTAATCTGCACACCACAACCACAACCATGACAACTTGTGTGTTGGAGATTTCATATTAATATACCTGTGTATACGTGTATATCCTTTTTGATACAACTAAAAAAACTTTATACTATGCTTTAATAATATACAATTGCAGAATTGCATGGAAAAATACAAAACTGAGTATTTAATGAATTAAGATAACTGAGAAGCCAATAATAATTTTGAAATAAAATTATCATGAATTTTTTTTTGTCAAAATTTAAGCTTTCAACAGCTGGAACAATTATTATGCTTTTCAAAGATCGTATAGTCGTACATTAAAGTTTTAAATATTTCATAAATTTATCTATTTAGATATTTAAAAATTCATACATTAAAGTTTTTGAGAATAATTTTTTAGTTTGTATTTTAGTAGTATTTTTTTCACGAATAACGTTTTTTTTAAATATCACACTGGACAAAAACATGCATATAAAATACTGTGCAACTCTTTAAACTAACAATAAGGAGATTGCGAAATGTTATATTGTATTCTTTATTATCCAGCATAGCGTAGATTCATGGACTCTCGCTCAAGTGATGAGCAATAAAACGAAGACTTTCGAGGTGTTGGTTTACTACAGAATCCTTAAGATATTCTTGAAACAAAGGTTCCGTTACGAAGGAGTACTCCGTGTAATAGGTTTAAAATGCCGACGAATCTCAACCATTGCGAAGAAAGGCAAACTCGAATACTTTAGATACATTTACGAAATGATAAATATACGAGACAGAGAGTGGCAAATAAAGACGTATTTCTTTACTGGAGAATCTTCTTAATTGCTTAAATAAAAACAAGTACTGTTTGCAAAGTGTCATAACAGATATAACTATGGTAAACGCTTTCATAATAGACTTTGTTAGAAAGCTGACTTTAAAAGGAAAAAGAATAAAAACTGAAACAGTTTAGGATATTAAGAAAATTTAAGCATGTAGGAAATGAAAGCTTTATTTTTTTACTTACTTTACACTCTAAAAGTGGAGTGTATAAATATCAGCATTATAGAGAAAACCATTAACAAAGAAAATCCTCACTCATTTAAATATAAATTACATCAGGCATACTCATTTGGATAGATATTTACACGAGAATTATTTATCAACCAATTGTTTAATACATTGTATCAGATAAGGACTATTTTTAAATATGTAGCTGTGGGATTTGTACCCTTAATCTCCGGTTTCAAACTTCATATTTACCGGGAAAACTGTGAAAAGGAAATATCTAAAATTCTTTAACTTACTTAAAACTTAATTAACTGTTCATACGAAAGAAACATTTTAGTATAATTATTTTCTGTGCTTAATTATTTTTATTTTCTATGCATAAATTATAGGAAGCTTTTTGTACGTAGGTTAAATTTTAAACGTAAATAAAATTTAGTATTCATTGGGGCTTATTAGATTTTAAATGAATGGTGTATTTAAAAATAATGAATTGTTTTATTAAATACATAGAAATTTATCCCAGACATATTTTAATAAATAATAACAATGTGAAACTAAAAAGCATAAGACGAATACAATACAGCTAATATTTTATGGAGCTTCCAGCCTGCGTAAGAAATTTAAGCAGAAATTTTGATTTATGCCATGAATAAATTACCTCGCGGTGTCCGAGGCTAAGCTTTTCTACAGGCTTTCACTACTTTTGACGAATATGTTTTGAAATTACACAAAAGGCAACCTTTACACCGCCGCTATTCATCTGGAGATTAGCACTCATGTTGTTAAGCCTTATCATAGAAAAAACATGTTTGATAATTAACTCTTTACATAACGCAAAATGTCTATTTAGTATTCTGCACTACCAACTCAGTGTTTTGTATCTCACAGTACAGTATTAATTTATTTATGACTATTATACTTGCTTTATTATCGGGTGTTACCTGGAATAGATACAAACATTAATATCAACTTTATTTACTATTATAAATAAGTTCATTACTTGGTTGCATAAAATAATTTTAGTCTCTTGTTGATCAGTGATGATGCTTAAAGTTTAAAGCAGAGGCAGTCAACCTTTTTACACCTACCGCCCACTTTTGTGTTTTTTTTTGGTAGCAATAATTTAATCTAGCGCACATACAGAGTGCTCGAAAAGCATCGGGAAAATTACCACCTTCAATATTTTTGTGCGGCAGAGACCAGATTGACTACCAATGGCTTAAAGTTAAACAATTTCATGGCGTTAGTGTTTACCGTTTGGGAGAAATTTATGTGGCAAACAGACAGACATTTATATGCACTTTCTGTTTTGTAACAAAGACGTTTTAGATAATTTTCAAAATTTTATTTTCATTTTCGAATAAAATAAAATCAACAGAAATTTATACGCTAGAAATTTTAAGAAAAAATCTTTTTTCTGTTGTCTTTTGTGACATTACTTTTAGTTACATTACATTTGTTTAATCAACACATCTATTGGCTTTAGAGATAATTTTTAATCAAAAATACTAACTTATTTTTATTTATAGTATTTAGGTATTTAAATATCTTCAATATATAGACTTATTTTGACAAATTTGTTGATCTATAGCTGTACCAAAATAAATATTTGCACCATATAAATCTATAATGTATACTATTTATTAATACTTTTTCACTATAGATCTGAATATTATCAAAAATATGGTTTTCTAACAACTATATATTTTTTTTTTAAATGTTCCTCATATTTAGAATAATCCTAAATATTACGAAGCAAAATCGTTATTGACTTCTTTGTACAATGTTTTCAATGTAATAACGTCCCAGTAAATGACAAAATAAAACTACTCTTGCCTATAGTAGTAAAAAAAGTATTTTTTATATATTTTGTAAACCCAAATCTCAATAGTAGTTTTCACCCAACCCATCCTACAACCTTAAATGACACCAAGATCTTTTTTTATGTATCCTTTGCTTGTATACATTTTTATTAAGCAGGAATTTTAAACAAAACAAGCCGAAAAATACTGTTAAACTTTTGGATTTTCAAAAGTTGTGTTAAGATAAACATTTTTTCAACTTTGCATACAATATATTAAGAAATGAAAAATGTTACGAAAATTATGAGACTCATTTTATAATATTTCAGATTTGTGCATGCGCTAAATCTTTTATTTAATATTTTTGAGGAAAAGTTTTGAAAAGTTATGTAATAAAAATTCAAAAACTTTTGATACTAGATACACTTAGGACCGATGTTTGAATCCCGTAGCTACACAAAGAATATAAATATTTAATTTATTTTAATATGTATTGATTTACTGAATAGAATAAATGGATCATTTATTGGTTTTAAAAATATTTGTTACTGAAAATCTTTATATTGTTGGCAGCTATACAATATATTACATGCATTAGAGCGCAAACCTTAAAAGTTATATTTTTAATGTTTATAGTTTATTTGAATAAATAATAAAAATTAAACTAGAAAAATATAGTTAACGATTTTTTAAATAATTAAGATCTATATAGTATTTCATTAGAAAGCTTTTAATCAGTGTGCTTTGAATAGTGATTATCATTTCAAGCAACAAAAAAATGTAGCCAATCCAATGCAATATAATGATGTACTTGAAAATTCAATCAGACTTAACTCATAGTGACACTGAAAAAAATATTACCATTTTTAATTTTTTAATGTTAGTGTGCGGGAAAAACGAGTTCGATTACTTTATCTAAAGATTTTCAAAAAATATCTAAAAATACGGGACTAAGTGCCAATCGGGGCGAGCTACCAACTACCAATTCAACAGTGTGAACATTCATATGCTCCACTTTTGAAGCGGACACGGTAACATAATTAATGCGTCAGCAAGATAAAATACTTTGTACAAAATACATCTCAAACACAAAGAAAAATAATACATACTATTCTAACTCTGTATGTAAAAAAAATATTTTAAATTATACAAAATATATTTAACGCATTTTCTTTAAGCTTAGATTATCTTCCAATGATAGAACAATATACAAAGTCAGATTCAAGAAATATGGATGAAATTTTAGACTATAAAATAGTAGAAAGCTCACATTTATTGGCAAATACGAAAACAAAATAATGTTAGTTATACAACATATCAGTGCAATTAAGTGCTTTGAGTTTTAACTTAAGCAGGCCTGTATGTTTCTGTTTTTCATTGAAATATAAAAAAAGAATATATATAAATATATATATCGCTTTACTTTCTTTCGGTGGCGGAAAAAGCTCACAGGACAATGAGATGAGGCCAAAAAAAGTCCTTCATTTCCAGCTTAACCGGACAGCGGCACTGTTTGCCGTGATAACAATTCTTGGAAAATACATTTCCTAGATAATCAGGCTCGTATTTTACACGAGATATGACTTTTATCGGAGAATTTCCTCCTTAATATGTGCGGTATATCCACTCCGTTTTTATATTCCAACGAATGAGTTGTTAAAATGAAAAAAAAATGGGGTTCAAACATAATAAAACAACAAATCTAATCAATGGTTTGGAATATATCTTTCTTATCTTGTAATAAAAAATATAGCAGTATCATTTTTTACGTATTTATTATCCTAAAACTAAATAAAATTTGACCTACATTTTTCAATTTTCAAATAAAAAAGAATAACTTGGTATGTATTCAAAATACATGACGAAATTTTTTTGTTCTGATTATTGAACAGAAGTACTAAACTTATGATAGTGATACAGGGTACAATTACAATTAGTAGGGTAGATCTTTATAATACACTCACTGTTTACTTGGTTTACTTGGTGACTAGTCTGTCAGAGTACGCAATTTAGTGTTCGATGTCACAAATTCAAATTTTGCAGCTGAATAAAATATTTTTAAATTCAAATAGACACAACTAGATACGCAAAATACAAATCGATTAACAATCAATCTCACCGGCGAACGTGTTTTTTTATTTTGTATGTAATTAAGTTTCACATACAGAGCAGGCATGATTGGCAATTAATGTAGTTTATTACTCATACTACGTGAATGAAACACATTCTGTAGAATATCAAATATATACATTTTAATTACTAATACTAAGTAGTTATTTTTTTGAGATCTGCCATGTATTATTATCAAATAAGTATTGAGACATTTCAAAAGATATGAGACGTTCGTTGCTTGCATTTTTTGTAATTAGTCTCCTCGAAAGCGTATCTTTAATTTACAGTAAGTTTATATTTACTTAGATACTTTTCATTCAGTTACATTGTTTAATCAACGAAAGCTGGAGATAACTTTGATTAATTTACATATGAAAACAATTCGTTTTCATGGGACATTCGTTACTAGTTAAACTTTCTTCATTTACAAAAACTTTTAATTGACTCCTTCTGTATCTATTGTTAAATAAATATTAAATGCATTTTTATTCGATTCAATTAACCAAATCGTTCCTTTAGTTTCAATATTTTTTGCGGCCTAAAAGTTTTCTTTATAAAAGCATTTAATTTAATTTATATCAGCTGATTCGACTCGTTAATTTTTTACTAACCATTTAAGACACGATGAATATTTTAGCAGTTTTTTTAAATATAATTAAAATAGCATTTTCATAAATGTTGGCTGAATTTCAAAATTATCATTCAGATATTAGTACACTACATTATAGATGACCTTTTTAGTGTGTCATTAGCATCTACATAATGTATTTTTCGGGTCGTCTGGTGTTGAATAATTTCTTGGAAATAAGTTTATGACCTCACTTTATAAATTATTAGCGTTCAAACACAGGTTGAGACATTGATTAGGGTAGTTGGCAGTATGAGAGTGGTTTCTAATAGTTTTTTCAAGTAATAATTCATGATAACATCTATAGAAAGGTTTTTCGTGTTGAAAATCTTTGTTTTAAATTACAATACTAAAGTACAATAAAACTTTAATATCAAAGACCTCGATATAAAGTACTTCAGATATAACGAAAAAAGTATTTGTTAAAAAGTAAATGTGCAAATATTTAAAAATGGTTGGAAGAATTTATTTTATGACAAACTATTCAGGATGGAAATGAAGATAGCAAAGAAGTAAAAAAACAAGCGTATAAAAAAACTATACTAAAAATATTGCATTTTGACCGTTAAAAAAATTGTATTGATTATTTTTCAGATAAATAAATTCAACTTTATTTATATTACAAACATTTTTTTAATTGTAGAGTTTGTTATAAAAGAACAGAATATATAACATGTGCAAGGCAAGTTTCACTGGACGTTTATTTTCTTAATAAAAAGTGTATTTGAAAAAACTAATTTTATATAAAGAACTTTCAACTTTCATATGAAACTCTTCACTCGCATTAGTCCGTTATGCATGGTATTCTTGATCACTAAATTGATAAGCCGAATAAAAGCTACCAGTGAAATTGATTCGTAAAGTCCGAAATAAAAACAAACGATAAGTATCTCATAACACTATAGAATACAAATTCTTATAGACTTCTCTACGGGAGATTGTATCTATTGACCCCATTGACGACAATTTACAGATACTCTTCCACAAAATCTATTCCGAATTCTATTTTTTTGGGAAACGTATTGTTGTCCGCCAATTAATGCATACTGTTTAATGGATACACGAGTTCCTAATAAATTCGTATGTGGCTATCTTTCCCATACAATTATTTCATTGTATTTAAGAAAAAATAATTTCATATGGTTGGTTGAATTTGATTAAGCTCACTGGCACGTGTATATTACCAAGGACGTTTATTTTTAAAAATTGAACTTTTTTAAATGTGAATTCAATTTTCAGGACTTGATTTTTGAGAATTTTGAGGATTGTTAGTAGATGTTTTGCTAAAAAAGTTAATACAATATACAGAAAGTTAATATAATATAATTATATTCATTCCCAGCTTCATTATAATGGCTCAAATCAACACATGTCAATACGGACAGCAATGATCATCTTTAACGAAATTCTCCTAGTTATTAACATTTTCCACCTATGTAAGAATGAGTTCAGATGGATACTATTTTATTAACTCTCTTCATATATTTTCTTTCTTTTCTTGTGTTTATAATTCTCTCCTTAACTCATATTTACCATTTCCATTAAAATAAATACTGTTTTTTACGTGTTTTTTTTCTATGATTAGTTTCAATTCTTTTGATGTTCTTGTGTGAAATTATTTCAAATTATTAAATTAAATAGCAAAAAACTATGATAAATTTTATCAAAATTCTTTGCAAAAACTTTATGCTTACTAAAATTAGTTTTTCACTATAACTTATAATGTAAAACGTTACAAAAAACTTAATCGCTTTGAAATTTACGCATTAAATATGCGATACATGAATAGTCGTAGTAGATATTTTTAGCGTGAAAACTTTTAAAAAGCTCAAAAAAGTTAAATAGTTATGTTTAAGCACACACAGTATAAAGCGAAAATATTTTTTAATTTTTTCTTCTTACAGCTGTGTGTGAATATACTAAATAAAAAACTATTTAGTGTGATATATTTAACTCGATAATACAGTTGAATGATTTTAAAATGTCACAGACACTATCGAGTTTTAATAATATCTTTCGTATTTTTGGGGCAGACTCAATTTATATTTTTATGCTAGTCAATATGGTTCAACCACATAATCACTTTTCAATTTTCTTCAACAAAGAAATAATTGCGACGCTAGCCGAGGCACGCTTAGAAAAAAATTGACGCAATTACGTTCGCACGGCGAGCTATAAATTTAATATTATAACCTCGCTTATTAAATTCTGTAAAATTTTATATTGGCACTAGTTTTTAAATGGTGACAAAAAATATTCTCTACAGTAGACAAACTATCTCTAGTATAGTATATCTCAGCGGTTCTCAAACTGATAGTTAGTTTGCAATTCAATAATATTAATCAAGTGTATAGTAATGCTCTGTATAGGGAGCGGATATGGCAGAAGAAGGTGGAAGAAAAATTGATGCATGACCAAATCATCAAAGAATGTTGTAATATATTTTTTTTAATATTTAATCTCCCTGGTTAGCGTAGTTGGTAGGGTTCGCGTTTAGCAATCCGGGAAATGCGGGGACGATTCCCCATCTGTCGGATTTTGATCAATCTAAAAATGCAGAACTGGATCCCCATTAGGTTGAGCAATTATTTGACAAACAATTCTCGTGAAAAATAATCTGTCAAGCTGCGTTTTCACTTTGCGAAGATCCATACACTTCACCTTCGGAGTGGTTATCTCCACACTGTGTAAGTCCATATGCTCCACTTTTGATGGAACCTGTTTTAAGCTGTATACATTCTGATTATCGAATAAAAGTTTTTTTTTCAAATTGAGGGTTACGTCCTTTTTCCTTCTTTCAGTCGTTATGTAGACGATATTTAAAAAAGGATGTATCTACAATTCTGCCAAAACAACTAAGCTGCTCTTTTTGCACCACACATCATTTAATAATTGTATGCATCATATAAATATTAATTTCAAAATAAGTGAAGTTTTGAAGAGGGTTTCATATTTTTTTATTAAAAGATGTATCAGTTTTATCAGTGTATCAGTCATTTATAATTCAGTATTACTTTTATATAAGAGATTAGTTTCAAAAGAATTATATCAAAAATACATAAAATTTGATAAGCAATTGTCATTTAAAAATGTACTATTTTACACATGGCAGATTTTGTTTAAAATATTAATAAAATTTTATCACGTTTTTAAGGTTATATATTCGAAAATAGTTAAAGACTATTATAGGCAAAAAAAAATGATAAAAGTAAAAAAAAAACTCCACTCAAAGTAAAGTTTCTGAATTTCAAAGTAAACAATCTGTTTTCGTGAAATATGATTGGAAAATTTTAAATTTATACATATTTCATCGCATACAATGCAGATCGTGTAGCAGACTATATACATTGGAAGTATTTACAATTTCTAAGTTACATTAATCATAGAGGAGGTGTCATTTTGTCAGTAGATTGAGGATCTTAAACTTGGACACTAAAGACGGTTCATCTTGACAATCGAGCTTCAGTTTTACGACAAACAATGACTTGGCTCTAGTTGCTTTATGACTTTCCTTCGCATAATATCATTAAAAACTACCACTAAGAAATTTTCCTCTTTATAATTTTCAGTGACGACGTGAAAAACTTTATAATAGATTGGCCTTATAATTTATAATGATTTTTTCACACTTGTTTAGTTTCTGATATAATGGCTATTTAAAAATTTATATTATGAATGGAATCATAAATTTAATAAAAAATATATACACTTTTTATTGCTCAAGCTTTTAAAGTTTAATAAAAACTAACGTTTTCAATTAATTTGATACAGTAAATCATATTTATTTTATCATATATTATACATTAAACATCACTTTTATACCAATAAAAATATATTAAAATTTTTGTAACAGAATTATTATTAATTTAGTCAACATAAACTCGATATTTTCTATTTATCTACGGCATATATTTTCCGATAGCCAATAGGTTATCGTGAGTGTGTTAAACCGCAATCCTAGGGGTTCGATCCTAACATCTGATGGATTTTTAACAATCTGAAAATACAAGATTGTATACTCAATGGGCTGAGTAATAGGCTGACCAGTTCATGGGGGGTGAAAATATATCGCGGCATATTTTCACACTACAGAGGATCTATACATTCCATTTGTAGTGGAGACGTTTTCAGACTTTTCCACTTTCGGAGCAGATATGGTAAAAAACCATATGTTTCTGGAAATAGTCTGAGTAGAGAAATTTCATTGTGACAAAGCACCGATCAGAATTCATATAAATACCTTTATTTTACCACAAATTTAATATATTACAATAGCTACATTCTGCATTTACATTTACAATTTAAATAATTTAAACTAAAAATTAACAGCAGACGTTTTACTCTGAAAGTTGTTGTTTCATCTCTTCTCGCTGTATCATAAGCTTCTTGATTCAAAACCTTTTAAAGGTAATTGCTTGACAAATTACCGCCCCAAAAAATAAAACCATTTATATTCGAAAGATAATAGAATCATCTTCCATATAAAACTGAGTTATTATTCTCTAAGGATAAAGAAAAAAACACTAATCCCTTGGTTTCAATATTATCAAAATATGGATCATCATTTTCCAAAGTACGTTAAAAGATCATACCATACAAGTATTTATACGAGAACTGTAATAGAAAAGTTTCTTTTAACATAGTGTCAGAAACATATAGAATTAAAATACCAAAAAAAGCTTATTATAAAAAAATGTGTATACAAAACTTTCATTATTATTTATTTTACTTATAACTAGCAATCCAATCGTCAATTTAGTATACAATTATAATTCATTCTATCTATGTTTAAATAAAAAATAAACACCCTTTAAATATATTTTAGAACAAAAAACCATGTTTTGTAAAATATTACGTAATAATTCCATAGGGAAACGACAATATATTGTTAACAATAAAAACCCCATAAATCAATATCTTTCCAAAAAGTCTTAGAATTGACAGAACATTCTAAAATGTTTAAGGAAAAAAAGATATTTATATTCCTTAGACAAACACACAGATCAATATCAAGACTGTAAGAAGCCAATATTTCATATAAGCCACGTACTTACCATCGGAAACTAATATTTGGCCTAAAAATATTACACTTCTTTATATTTCGAACTAACAAACAATGTCTTGTGATATATAGTTACATTATAAAATAAATACCTTACAATACAGTTGATACTCAACAAATAATTTACACAACAAACAAACAAACAAATTCGGTTAGATGTGTACTCAAAGGATTCTAAAAAAATATTACACTTTTTATAAATTATTTTTACAAAAAATAATTTATTTAGATTCTTTTGATTAACCTAACTAAGTCTACAGCACACAAAGTTAATCGACCTCTATGAAATTATGAGAAAACATATGAACATTTATTTAAAATTATTTTGAATATTTTTCATTGTATATTATACAAAAAAATACATCAATACATTTTATTATTTAAATCACTAATCGTTTTGAACTTTAGTTTTGTATGCATCAGTGCTGTCATATAATTATCATGACTTGCTGATTGTTCAACCAAAATTTTATTTGTCTTATAGTCTATACTACAAAAAAAAAATCTTCTTCTTCTTTATGCTACAGCTGTTCATGATCTTTGATCTTTGTTTGCATTCAGTTGTGTGTAAAATAGTTTTGCTTCAATTATAAACGATCTATACTTTTAACTCATCTATTCATCAATCTTTTAAGAGGTTTGAAAGATTTCATTTTGCTTTTGACTTTTGAAATTACTAAATATGACTACAAACGTACTGTTTACGTGTTAAAATTCTGCATAACCTTTATTATCATAACGATAGCTTAGGGTGAAAATTTCTCAATCTTACTTTTAGTTTAAAATGACTTAATAATTAATACCTTTTTGTGCACCATATTATTTGCATGTCCCGTATAAATTTAACAATTCAAAGCTATTTAAATATATCGAAAAAAATTAAGAAGGGAAATTTGACAACTTCATTCGAATCTGAGATCTACATGGCAAAATATATAATTGAACTTTGCAAATAAATCGTTTAAAAAGTGTTTTTATATCAAAATAATCGCAAAAAAATTATCAGTTTTTCTGTGAAATTGGCAAAAAGCAAAATTCCAGATTAAAACATCAATAACCCATATCAGTCTAATAAAATTCATTATATTTATGAATTTTCAAATACTCTAAGTACGATTAATTACTAGATACCATTTAGATTCTCTCTCCATACTTATTTAATCATTGGTTTCTTGACTACAAAAATGTAACAACGAATTCCCTTAAATACTTACTATTTGTTACAAAATATTTTAGGAATATTTATGTGAGAATAGTTCAACTTAATTAATTCAGAAACTGCGCCCTGAGGAAAAATACTAGTGTATTCCATTATTCTGAACATAATGAAATGATGTGTTTACATTTAAATTATAATTTCTATAAACGGGTTACACTGAATAGTCATTATTAAAATTTAATATCACCAGAAGCTTTTCATATGGAAAGCCTTAAGACCGAGAACGTTTTTGGCATATTATTAAGGTGAAATGGTATCATTATACTTAGGGACGGTCACAAAAAGCTCCAAAATAAAAATTATTTTTTAAAAGATCATCATCGACATATATTTTAAATCTCATATAACCAACATAACATCTGTAAAAGTTGGATGATTCATTCTAGTAAATTTATATTACTAAGACAGTTGATTTTGTTTGTAAAGCATCGATCAATAATACGCACTCGACACTCTAGTAATGTATGATTTTGCGTAAACAATTTTTAAAAAATCCGAATACATTGCGCACAAATTCATTGCACTTTTCGACACTTATTTTACTGAATTAGTTTAATTTTGTATTTATAAAAAATACGACAGCTTTACAGGTGTAAAAAAATATTTCATATCATAGAATCTAATTATTCACAACAACTGAAATAAATATTTTCAGAGGTTACGATTTTTTTAATAACTAAAAGAGATACTAATATCACAATTATTAGAAAAAAATACACAATATGGATAGCAGAATATTCAAGAATAAAACTGATAGATTTTTATAAATATAAAACAGCAAGGATTATATAAAAGAAGAGTTATCATAGACGTGTAATGTGGGAAGTATTTCCTGGCTTCCAAAACAAGCTACTGCCTTATACTAAGAATAGTGTGTCCAGATATTGGTGATGTCCAATATCTGAGACGTCGAAATATGAAACAAATTTACTCTTGAACAGTACGGGATATTTAAAGGAAATCATATTTCATACAGAAATCTGTCCTGCCATTTAAATTATATTCTATATTTATTGGTTAATTTAATTTATCTTTGTGGTTATTTAAAGTTGTGTTTTTAGAAGGAAATATTTTGAATTATTTACGTAGGAATGTGAGAAATTATTTAAAGTATTATCATAAAACTGTATACCTATAACTTGTATACCTAGATTTATAACATGCCAAGAAAATCAAGTGCTTAATATTAAATTTAAGTTATTTATGTTTAGACAAGTATTATTATTTATTAATTTTGTTGAATATTTTTTAATTTTCTTTGTGCCGATTGCTTTGAAAGTTTTTGAAAATAGATTCAATAGTTGGGATGAAATGAAAATGATACGGATTGAGTTTTTCAAGAACTCAGAAATAAGTAAACAAATGAAGCAGTCTTCCGTTACCGCATAAGTATTATACAAAAACAATATGACTGGCTCAAACACATGTTGTGAATAACTCCAAAAGACCTTTATTTTTTCTGTCTTTTCTCTTATTTAGAGCTGGAATACTGTCCAACATTACTTAAAACATTAAAGTTATTGACTATTGTCAGTTCAAAATAAATTTTACTGAACGGAATTTAGGGATACCGCCATGACCTGGGAGGTGCAACATATTTAGCGATTGACAGATAATTACTTACTAAGATTACTTAGTGGCCATATGCTCCATATATAGAGCGTGTATGCTAAAACAAAAATGTTTAAAATAACTTTTCTTCATACGTACGCTGCCACTGGCGGAGAATGAAAATGG